>BOPN01001169.1:111004-128504 GCA_017312705.2 Penaeus japonicus | reverse complement strand
AAACCTTTCAGTGTATTTTAGGATATACGTGAAATAAGAAACATGGTAGTATTGCTGTGTTTTACCACACAAGTACGTGGTACTTCCTCCCAGTCGTGTGGTAGAGTCAATTAATTCTTTTTGTCGGAAATGTGTACAATCGTGTATATATTTCTCGATTTTTTAAACATGTAAAATAGAACGAGTTTGCTGTTTTATGATATCCAAATATACGTTATTGCAAAAGAAAATAAAAGTATAGTGATTAGCAATACGCTAAAGGGCCGAAATAGTTATAGATAATCTAAACACAGCTATGGTAAACCAAACTACCAAATGGAACGAAGAAAAACATAAAGATTATATAAAATTCAACATGAATGTAACCAAAGTACGAAATTTTAAAATAAATAATTGAATTCGGTATTTTTTCGTCGAGTTTCGAAAAGCCGCGCTGAGGGGATGCGCAAACCATCGTGGTGGAAACCGTGTAGAAACATCACTTGTGCGACCCGATATTTCTAGCTTTCTTGACGTCCACGAGTTATTTACAGGTATTTCAACCTTATTTCACACGTTCGAGGGACTTGTATAAACCTCTCGTTGGTAGTAGAGTTCGGAGTTTACGTTATTGTTGGCTTTATTCACATAAGAGATTTTGACTGGAATCTGGATTGGCGGAAAAGCCTACGTGTGGAATATTTATTTTTAAATTTTACTCAGTGATAGAATCCTGAGGTCGTGGTCGTTTGTATAGAGTAGGATAATGGCCATTTTTATGTTACGAAGAAAATCTTGTACGATATAGATTGATTTCAACCGGCAGCTGGTTACAGAATTCAAAATTAACTGGTATTATTTACAGTGGCGTTATTGGGATAGAGTTCGATGGAGGAAAAAATAACACGCATACCACATGGGTTATTCTTTCGCTATTTCCAGCCTGCAAAAGTGAGTGCAGTACCCGTGGAACTCTCATACCACGGATAATATCAGCCAAACTGCACTTACTTTTGTAGGATGGAAGTAGAGAAAGAATTATCCATGTGGTATGTGTGTTATTTTTTTTTACACTTAAATTGATGTCATAATTTTAATGCTGTAGAACTTTTTTTGTTTGTTTGTTTTGTCTGCCTGCCTGCCTTACAGTGCAAGGGAAATAGTACATTGCATTGATAAATTAGTGAATTCAAAGATACTTTTCCTGGGTAACATCAAGATGATTATTCTATATAGTAAATTGCCCATTGAACAGCAATGGTCATGGCCACTACGCTTTTGGCACTCTGGTGAAGGTCAAGATACATCTCTGTATATATTCTGGAAATATAGTTTTGAAAGGTTCTATTGTATGATGATAACCTGCTAGAGTGGCATGGAATAGCTCTGTAATTCATAGATATAAAATTTCACTTTGGGCAGATTTCAATGTATAAGGTATTTCAGCATGCATGTCTTGGGACAGATGAAATTCATGTGTGAAGGGTATAGTTTTGCATGCCCGCATCTGTATACTACAAAGAAAATGGTACGTTTCGCCGATGGATTGTAAAGTATAGGACAAATTTACTTTATTACTTAACCCTTTCCCGACGGGGCACTCGCTACGCGAAGACCCCTATGCCGGGCAATTGCAATATTGCATTGAAATCGTCACACTGGCATGATGCCCCGGCATCGGGAGTTTGGCTGTGTCACACGGGTGTGACGCACCGTCGTCATAGGGTTAACAAACTGATGATAAAAAGGTAAATTTTTTTATGTATGAGAATGATTCTTTCACAGACAGTACAAATTTTGACTGGTTTATTTAGCTGTGATTAGAATGAATCCAGTGTTTATTTCTGCTACAAACCTTTAGCTTCTGAGTTGGCATGCACCCTACCTCCATACCCAGCAGTCTTAGGAAACCAGTGAGGGGATTACATATCATGGGAAACAGGGTATATATCTGCCAACTGTGAAATGAAAATGCAAAAGATAGGGTTATGTTACAGATTATTAACTTAAATGACATAATGTATGCATAGCAAACGCAAAATTTGATCTCCGTAAGAATTACCCAAACGCATTTACCTCCATGCTTATGCCATGATTTGAAACTTTGGGAATTTTGAATGCACTGTTTTTGGGGCATATTTTGTTGACAAAATCCTAACCTAAGACCTAACCTAACTTTCTCTAGTATCGAGGATAGCCTTAGCCCCCCCCACCCCCTTTTTAGAGCACTGCCTAAATGTGCCATAATTGATGTAACCACTCAGTCAAGAGTCAAAATGGTGCAACTGGCAGTCTTTAGCTCTCCCATTTGTAGGCCTGATATTTTTGGGGACCCTGTTTCTTTTACAGGATCTTGGGTCTGAAAAGGCATACTGTATGTACCTCATTTTATGTTTTAGAAATAGGTAAAGTAAAGTCTATGACTATTATAAAATTACACTTCGAAAAGCCTGTGTTTTTCTATGCTTTCATTGAAGAACAATATTCTGCCTGACCAGATTCACTGACAAGAAGGGGAGACATTTTCCCTGCACTTCTAACTTTTTTCTCATCCAGGCAACCTCAGAATTAATTGGAAAGTAACTCTAAGTTATTTCATAGTACCTTTGTATTAATAGCAGTTCATATTTACATGTTATATAAAACAGTTATTGATATCCTTCAGATTCCCTTCATGTTATGTGCCCGTCCAGTCCTGCATCTTGATATGGGAATAACATCATAGTAACAGCGTTATATGGATCTTGGAGTGTCTGAGTTGTCATTTAGGAGCATTGTGATCTTTTAGTAACTTTTTTATTAATTTGCATTACTAATAATATCTTTTATGTCCTTGGGTACGTAGTATATGCTGTTGTACAGGAGGCCTATTTTTGTAATTAAAAAAGGCAATAGATAAAGGCTTTGCCACTGTTGTCTCATAAGATTTTTCTTGTTCTAGTTCACAAGATGGAGCATCAAGTACGGTGCTTCTTTGACATAGAGGTCGATGGTATTCCATCTGGCCGAGTCATCTTCGAGCTCTTCTCTGAAGAGTGTCCCAAAACATGTGAAAACTTCAGGGCTCTTTGTACTGGTGAGTTGTGTTAAAGGGTTTTAAGTAATTTTGTTTTAGATAGATTTCAACTTGTAACATGCACATTGAAGGACAGGTTCAATAGCTTACCATATTATTAACCCATTTGTCGCAGTATTAAATAAATGTTTGTGCAGTAGGATGGCTGGTTTACATGTCTGGCACGATGCTTCCGGGTCTATGACCGACTCTGCCTTTGCAGCAAATCATGCCATCCACTGCCAATGAATTAAGTTCCCCCCCCCCCTCCAAAAAAAAAAGTAAAAAAAAAATCTACATTTTGGTTTGCTTAGATATACAGCTAAAATATATACAGTATATTCAACAAAAAATATAATAGGGCTCATATTATAAAATGTTTTTGTATATCCTTAATCTGCTAGAATTATTAAAAGAAAAAAATATTTGGTTCGATTTATGACAATGCAAATGAAACAATTAGCTAGAAGGCAGTTGGTAAATCTTGTCATTCTATACCAGATATTCTGTATACTATTGCCACTTTCTGAATTAGAACTACCTGTGCTGCAGTAACTCGTTTTCCATTGCAGAGATAAAACCCTCAAGGGACCATTTAGAAATGCAAGAACATATTTACACAAAGTCTTTTCTTTCATCAGGTGAGATGGGATTGGGCAAGACCACCAACAAACCGCTTCATTATCGAGGCGTAAAGTTTCACAGAGTTATCAAGGACTTCATGATCCAGGCTGGAGACTTCTCTGCTGGGAATGGCACTGGTGGCGAGTCCATATACGGCGGACACTTTGAAGGTGAGGGAAAGAAGAAGGGACAAAAAGGCGATGGGAAAGGTTTTATGAATATATCCATGGTTTATGTTAGTTCTTTGAGAACCAGTGAGACTATATTTACAGAATTGATTTTCTTGGCCAAGAATTGGAACCAGTGCTAGAGACAGTTGTTGTTTGCAATGTAAATGTACTGATTTACAGATGAAAGCTTGAAAAGGGAGCACGATGTACCGTTTCTGCTGTCCATGGCCAACCGTGGGAAAGATACAAATGGTTCACAGTTCTTCATGTAAGTACTGCTTTTTTTTGTGTGTGTATTATGCATAGGTGTTTACTGGTACCTATGGATGATGAGAGAATTCTTTAATTATTTGATAACATGGTAGCAGCATTCTTAAGTGAGCATAATTTCTTTGCAAGTGAAGAAAAATATATTGATCCGTTGCCTGCTTCATTTTGTGCCTTACTTTTTTCAGTGAAGTCCAGGATGTGATAGCAAACACCATCCCAAATTTTGACTATGGTGATCTGAGATTCTAATATTGTAGAACCTCTGCTTTTGAACAAGGAAACAAAATCTTTGTGAATAATTATTCTGTTTTCTGGTAGTGATTGTGATCATTTTTATGATTACATTTACATTATTTATGTCTTATATTTTTTTTTACACCTGATTTATAGATAAACATTGGCAGTTTATTATGGTCTCTCATATTGATAATGATTTGGAGAATGTGAAGCAACACTAATTATATTCATAGATATTGGGGAGAGTTTTTTTGTTGAAAATTAAAGTTTGAAATAGTTTTAGTGTAAACAGAAGGTTTAAGATTAAAAAAATCATCTATTTTTTGTATTCATTATTAATAATTGTAATGAATATCAAGGTAAGATTGAAAATATGGAATGAATTATTAAAGTACTTTGGCCTTTTTTAATTGGTTACTTTTGATTTTGTTTTCGTATTTGATTTACAGATTTCATTATAGCAATGCAGCTCCAGAGATTGAATGTCTGTGAAGTTTTCTTTCAGATGTAAATGCAGTAGCTATTTTTTTTTTTTTTTTTTTTTTTTTTTTTTTAATTTTCTCTCCTTATTTCCTCTTATTTCTTTTGTTTTTGTCTTTTCTTCTCCTTTTTTTCCCCCATTTCCTTACGGTCGATTGTTTTGTCCATTGAAAAGAAAGAGAAAAAAAAGGACGGAGTTCTCATTCTCAGTCACTTTTGCCATGACATGGTTTGCAACAAGTCTTCACAGTCTGGACAAAAGCTGTCTTCCAAGCTGCCCACACAACCATGACGAGTAATGGTACGTTCTTCCCTACAGTCATCTAGCAAGACAGCGGCAGCCGGGTGCGGGGTGACTACCGCCCCATGCCTCTGTCACTGTGTCAGACATTCACATTCTTCGTTATTCTACCGTAATGATCGTTTTGTCCTTCCTGTAGAACAACTCAACCCTCTTCGCATCTTGATGGGTAAGTCCAAGACAAGGCAGCAACCCACGTGCCTTTTTTGTGATATAAGATGATCATGATATTTATTCTGACACTGATTAAAGAAGTATGTTAACCTATTGGTTGCGGTATTAAAAAAATGTTTGTGCAGTAGGATGGCTGTTTTACATGTCTAGCACGGTGCCATCCGCGCCTATGACCGACTCTGCCTTTGCAGCAAATCATGCCATCCGCTGCTAATGGGTTAATGTGTTTTGTGCAGTGCAGTGTAACCTGAAAGATGTTTGAAATGAAACCTAAATGAGTGCTTTGTTCTGGTACAGGAAGCACGTCGTGTTCGGTCGAGTGGTGAGTGGAGAGGAGGTGGTGATGGCCATAGAGAACCTTCCCGTGGACAACCGCAGCCGTCCGCTCCAGCCTGCGGTGATCGCAAACTGCGGAGAACTGATCCTCCAGCGCTCAAGCAAAGTGAAAGGTCAGTCTCGTTTTGGTGTTTATATATGGTGTTTAGGAATGCAATATATATAGAGATATTCCAATCTGATCTTTTGTGTGAAATTTGGCTTGTCCTCTCCTCTGACGTGTGGACATCTTGTGTTGCAGAAAAGAAACGGAAGAAAAAGAAGGAGTCGTCCTCCTCGTCAGACTCAGACTCTGATGAGAAAAAGAAGAAGAAGAAGAAGAAAGAAAAAAAGCAGAAGAAACACAAGAAAGCAGAGAGGTAAGTGTTCCTGAATGAACCAGGAAAATATCACTTAAAGCAGAGTAAAAGGAGAATGATTCTTGCCTCTGAACATAAATGTTTTTTCTGACCTTACTGTAAGCTAGAAATGCTTGGGCTTGTGAGCTGTACTGATAGAACGCTCAGTATAAGAAGAGTTTTATTATTTGAAATTCGTGCATTTGACAGTACATGTTAATTAATGTTCTGATGATAATGAATATAACAATGATGATAGTTCATAAAAGTAAAGTTGTGGATGATTCATAATATACCAATTTTATTAGTGGTAGAGCATGATAGTTTCAGTGATGCATGATTATCTGTAGGTCTGCTTATGCCTTACCTTTGTTGTGTTGCTGAGGTAGTTTCTCACTAACCTAACCCATTTGCATTGGATGACGTGATATCACATCATGGGAATGTTTTGCTCCTGCCGGGTGTTGTCCTATCACCGCATGATCTCTCCTATATACACTTTTTACATAGTTAGCTTGTGTATTTCTATAGACACAGTGTTCTTGATGTTAAAAAAATGTAAAGAAAAAAAAGATACAGAAATCACCTTCCAGCTTCCCATAAAATCAGGCGAGTGAAAAGCACTCACAGAGACTGAGCGCAGCACGTGGAGGCTGCGTACGCTTGTTATCTAGGTGGCCAGAGCAGCATTAGGCAAATAATCGCCCTGTTGCGGATGGGTTAAGAAAAATATCTGCCAGAGGATGAAATTTTTTTCTTTCTCTTAGATGCTTACAATGCAATCATTAATAGGAAAATGCAGAACATATTTAGAAATCTTATATGATATCTATAGAAAATGGATATAGCTCTTAGTAAAAGTTTGCTTTATCCATTGGATATGAGGCATCCATTTTCACGTTTGTCACTAAAGGGGCACCTGTGAAACCAGAGGGAGGGAGCATTTCGTCCGTCTGAGAGGCCCTCTTAATATTGTAATTGGCTAAAATTGTATTATATGTCTATATAAGATCATTATATTCTTTACACTGATTATGAAAGAAGTATCTCAGTTTTATGAAAACAAAAAAATCAACCATTTCTTGATTTAAAAGAAATTCATAAATACAAAAGAAAAAGAAACAAAACACAATATAAAGAGATTGAAAAATAGGAGAACAACCTGTGCTTATGGCTGCAAGTGCCACAGCACAAATCAGCCATACTGGCACAGGGTCACATAGCAGCTGCTGCATGGTCTGATTTACCTTCCTCTTTTCAGTCTTCTTTAGAGCAACATCTTGTTGTGTATCATTGCTCTCTGAAGTTAATGCTTAGTAGAGACTGTGGATGGGTGCCATTCAAGGCTTTCTTTCCTTTTTGTTGTTGCACCTTCATGTCACCTATATCAAATGGGTTATTACTAGCATCTTACAGTTCATTGCATGAATATTCTTATTTGTCATGCTTTAAGTTTCATGTTTTTTGTGCTAAGAATGTGTCTGTTGTAAAGATATGAAAATGTGAACTATTTTAAGTGCTTTTGCACAAAAATATTTAACTGACAGTGATAACTGCATACATTCAACATAGCTCTAAGGATACTTGAAATTATTGTTGAGACTTTTACTTGTGTGTGAAAGTATAATAGTTCATTACTTGATAAGTAAAGGTTGATTAAGCAACCATTCAGTGGCACATGCTTAGAAGTTTTATAATTGAGGTTTATTTAGCACTCTTCCTAGAGTTTTGAAACTTTTAAAATTAAAATAAACTGTTATGTTAATGTAAATTTAGTTGAATAAATGAACTCTTAGGTTCTATATGAATGGAGTGTGTATCCAGTTAAGATTTCTCTGCATGTCATAGATGGATTTCTAGTTCTTGTGGTGATAGTAATATTATTTATTTACATGTATTGTAAATAAAGCTCCTTAACCCACTCACGACGGGGGCATTCAAGCCTTGCATGTTACAATGCCGGGGCTCTCGAACGCTTAGGCCTAAATCAATTAAATGACTGGCACCATATGCTGCCACCCGGCAACCGGGCCCTTGAATGAGCGGTACCGTAGTGTACCACCTGTCCAGAGAGGGTTAACACAGATTTTATAAACTGTCAATCTAGTAAATGCCAGGTTTATGGTTTCAGTTATGGTAATTATATATTATTTTTAAAAATTTTACATTTGACAATATTATGGAATTCAGACTCTTGGATGTACAAAATCTGGCCTTAGTTATAAACAAAGTTGATATTTAGAAAATGCTGACTTTAGCATTGACAAGTTTAGTCAGGTTCACAGTTTTGTACCCTCTCCCCTGCCTCAATTAGGCTTATTCTTAAATTGAGATTTTCAGAGAAGAGGAAAACAAAACAAAAATTAAAAACACTAATATCAATCACACATGCTGCAAACAATTAAAGTTTGTATTATCACCTGCTGCCTTCTTAGAGATTGAGGTGTGCCATTCTTTATAGGATTTTGAGAGAATGAAACACCAGAGTAAGTATTCAGAACCTCCAGTTTTGAACTGCCTGCCTGCCTCTGTGTGTGAGAGTGAATGTGAGTGCAAGAGAGTGAGTGTGAGTGCAAGAGAGTGAGAGTGAATGTGAGTGCAAGAGAATGAGAGTGAGTGTGAGTGCAAGAGAGTGAGAGTGAGTGTGAGTGCAAGAGAGTGAGAGTGAGTGTGAGTGCAAGAGAGTGAGAGTGAGTGTGAGTGCAAGAGAGTGAGAGTGAGTGTGAGTGCAAGAGAGTGAGAGTGAGTGTGAGTGCAAGAGAGTGAGAGTGAGTGTGAGTGCAAGAGAGTGAGAGTGAGTGTGAGTGCAAGAGAGTGAGAGTGAGTGTGAGTGCAAGAGAGTGAGAGTGAGTGTGAGTGCAAGAGAGTGAGAGTGAGTGTGAGTGCAAGAGAGTGAGAGTGAGTGTGAGTGCAAGAGAGTGAGAGTGAGTGTGAGTGCAAGAGAGTGAGAGTGAGTGTGAGTGCAAGAGAGTGAGAGTGAGTGTGAGTGCAAGAGAGTGAGAGTGAGTGTGAGTGCAAGAGAGTGAGAGTGAGTGTGAGTGCAAGAGAGTGAGAGTGAGTGTGAGTGCAAGAGAGTGAGAGTGAGTGTGAGTGCAAGAGAGTGAGAGTGAGTGTGAGTGCAAGAGAGTGTGAGTGAGTGTGAGTGTGAGTGTGAGTGTAAGTGCAAGAGAGTGTGAGTGTGAATGTGAGTGAGAGTGTGTGTGTGAATGTGAGTGAGAGTGTGTGTGTGAATGTGAGTGAGAGTGTGTGTGTGAATGTGAGTGAGAGTGTGTGTGTGTGAATGTGAGTGAGAGTGTGTGTGTGAATGTGAGTGAGAGTGTGTGTGTGAATGTGAGTGAGAGTGTGTGTGTGAATGTGAGTGAGAGTGTGTGTGTGTGAGTGTGAGTGAGAGTGTGTGTGTGAGTGTGAGTGAAAGTGTGAGTGAGTGTGAGTGAGAGTGTGTGTGTGAATGTGAGTGAGAGTGTGTGTGTGAATGTGAGTGAGAGTGTGTGTGTGAATGTGAGTGAGAGTGTGTGTGTGAATGTGAGTGAGAGTGTGTGTGTGAATGTGAGTGAGAGTGTGTGTGTGAATGTGAGTGAGAGTGTGTGTGTGAATGTGAGTGAGAGTGTGTGCGTGAATGTGAGTGTGAGTGTGCGCGTGAATGTGAGTGTGAGTGTGCGCGTGAATGTGAGTGTGAGTGTGCGCGTGAATGTGAGTGTGAGTGTGTGCGTGAATGTGAGTGTGTGCGTGAATGTGAGTGAGAGTGAGAGTGAGAGTGAGAGTGAGAGTGAGAGTGAGTGTTGCCAGTGTGTTGTGTTCATTCATTGTTAGTCAGTGTGTTCTGGCTAGCAAAGTGCACATTTGTGCCTTTATTAACATCCACATCCACATGTGTTGTACCTGTACGTGTATGATACACCTGTCTGATATCTGTTGAAACTGTAACCACCATTTTACGATCTCCAGCTCTGACGAAGAAGGCGAAGTGAAGGAAGATGATATCAATGAGGAAGGTGACTCGAGCAAGTTGCGCACCCATCCATTAGTGTCTGTCTCTGTCATTAACCCTGATGAGATCCCAGATGTCCCAAAAAACAGATTTTTATATCGCGCCGGCCCAGAGAAAGACGAGGAGGGCCGCATGGAGAGGGGCAGGGATAGGACAAGGGCCGCAGTCCGAGCTTACACGAAGAGTGGGCGCAAGGTTAAAGGGCGAGGGTCGCTGGTAAGTTCTGGTTTTGGTTTATTATTATTATTATTATTAGTATTATTAGTATTATTAGTATTAGTATTTGTTTAAATTATTATTATTATTATTATTATTATTATTATTAATATATTAGTATATTAGTATTAGTATTACCATAACCATGATTGTTGTCCTTAATATGATGTTTGCAAAAAAAAAAAAATTATAATATTTATGTATTTCATTTAGAGAATTTTAGTTAATTCTTATATAAAATTACATTCATTACTTGTTTTGACTTCGTAAGTCTGGCTAAGTAGTGTGCCATATTGGGCTATGGAAAGGAGAAGGGGTAGAGTACTACACATTTCACATCAGTATAAAGTTCTTGTAATAGCCTCAGTAAATATGCAACGTATACAAATTTCCTCAGCGTTACCGCACACCCTCGCGATCGAGGAGTCGTTCTCGGAGTGTCACTCCTCCTCACTGGCGCCAGGCTCAGCGGCGCACCATCTCCTACGAGCAACTGCAGGTGAGGGAAGAACACTTTCTGTTGATTATAATTGGGATTTGTTAAGAATGGGATTGTGTTGCCTTTATTTATTGCCTTTATTATTTAGTGATCTATTTTGATTTTTAAAAGTACCAGATGCACCGTTTCTAAATTTTAACAAAATAATTCATTTATTTCCCTAATCACAACTGAAAAAAAACATTCTCATCTTTCAAATAATAAGTCTGTTAGAATCAGTCCCAATATTTTTGCAGATGAAAGAACGATATCTGCCTGAAAGTGTGGGTCGCTTGTGTGCCCTGCTCTTCAGCAGTTTATTTCCAACATTCACATGGTATTCTAAAGTAAAAGAAGTGGTAGTTGGTGTACCCCCCTTTTTAAAGATATTATCAACCTCAAAAGCAAGGCTTATGATTTAAAATTCTTGTACCTTTTGCTGTTACTCAAATTGCAGGCGTTGTGATGTCTTTTTTTTTGGCATCCATTTGTGCCCCATTTAGAAAGCATCTTCATATCTATGACAGTCCTGCAAAATGCACGCCAATGTATGACCTGTATCCTATTATCATCCAAGTTCTCTTTTAACCCATTCACGCCGGTTGATGTGATAGCACGTATTGTGGTTTTCGCGTCAGACGCCCTGGACGCGCTATGAGGGGAAGCCGCGCGCTCGGGTAGAGCGAGCGGGCAACCGAGGCTTGCGGCTTGTGCGCCCGAGAATCTCGAGGCGTTAGGCTTATGCGTTCGAGAACCCCGGTATTGCGACCGCGCATAGCCGGAACTGCCCCGGCGTGAATGGGTTAAGACACCTCACTGCTGAAGTTCCCTTTGTTGACAGGTTCTAGTAAGGTTTCTTGTGCATTCTATGCACTTGTTTTCTTAGTGGCATTCATAAGATCTTAATGATATGGGCTTATTATATAAATAACTGCAAATGACCCATCTGTGAAGTTTTCTCCAGCAAAAGTCCTATTGTCTTGTAACATTTGCTGAAGATTGACATAGTGTACTAACCCATTCACGCTGGGGCTATTCTGGCTCTGAATGGTCAAAATGCCAGGGTTTTCAAATGTATAGGTCTAACGCCTCAGGATTCTCGGGCTCACTAGCCGCGAGCTTGAGCTGTCCGCTCACTCACCCCAAGCGCTGGCCTTGACCAAATATCTCATCGCTGGCGTCTGACGCAAAAACCATGGAACGTGTCAGCACGTCATCCTGCGCGAATGGGTTAATTGACTAGAGTTAATACTTACTGAATGAGCTTCAACATAAGTCATTGCAAACCATGTCGACACTGGTGTCCCACTTGAGGGAAGTAGGATGACACAGACAGTGCCTACACAAGTTCTTCTGTTGTGCAGGCACTTTGGTTGTGTAACCATATTCTGGAGCTGTATCCAGAAGGAATGTATTTGTGAATGTATCTCCTTTAAGAAAAAGTACATCTTACATGATATCTGGATGCTTTTTGTAAGATTAGGGAGGAAGGCAAGGAAAGGTGTGCATCAGCAGGTGTTGATGGCATTTATTATAATTGCAGTGAGGTAGATGCCTGATGCTCTTGTAGACAAGTGAGTTTAATGGTTTTGATGAGTTATGAAGAGGAAGTGATGAGGTGGAAGAGCAAAGTAATATGCAAAGAGGGGTAATCATGGCAAGTGAGGGAGAATTGGCAGCAGTAGTGATGCTTAATGCATTGTTTTCTGCTCATGGAATTTCTATTTTCTTTGCAAAAAACTCTGCGGTAATGGACCTGGTAAATCAATGCCAAGTAAAGAGCAGTTTTGAATTTACATCTACTAAGTGTGTGTGCGCACATAGCAGAACACATGTATGGGTTGGGATTGAGAAAACTAGTTATATCTTTTTTTAATTTCATAATGAAGCTGTCATTTGAGGACTGAAAGGTGGTGCCTTAGAATCCTCACTCTGCTCTCTTGTCATATACCAATATTTTTTTCAGAAAAGGAAAGAAGACAAAATCAGAAGAGAAGAGGACCGGCAAGTAAAACAGCAGGAGAGAGAGCAGGAGATTGAGGAGAGACGGCGGAGGCGCGAGGAACGACACCGAGAGAACGAGGGCCACGAAGGCAGGAACCCAGATGCAGGGAACCGTCCTGACACCTTTGGCCGGGACTTTGGAAGGGGAAACTGGCGAGAGAACAGGGACAAGATGAGGAGAGGTTTCCGCGATGGGAGAAATCCTCAGGGTTGGCGCAATGGGAGGGAGAGAACGAGGGGAGAGCAGGACTGGCGTGAAGCGAGGGAAAGAACTCGCACGGAGGATGACTGGCGTGAAGGAAGGAATCGTGACCAGAGAGGGGACCGGGGCGATGATTACGGTCACAGAGGGGATCTGCGCGAGAAGTTGCGAAACCAGCGGGACAGATTTGTTCCAGGGCATGGGGATTCTGGTGAGAAGTAAGTTGATGAATCTCTTATTTTTTAGGTAGAAGTGACATCTGGTCAAGAATCTTCTTTATTCAAGGTATCCTGTCCTTTAAGTATTTTTTCTCCTTATGAAGTTTGGCCTGCATTTGATAGTAATGACAAGTAATAAGGGAGTAAAACAGAAGGTGTGCAAGAAAATGTTCTTATATTTTGAAAAACTGAGATGTTTTTTCTTGATTTTGATAAGAATACAAAAGATAGTCTACACAGAGAGCCTTTGTCAGCAAGCAAAAAATGTAAAATTTGCAGTTTACAAATTCTTTACTTTAAATGTTTGCTAATAATTTGCAAGCTGACATTTACTGTCAGGATCTTAATTGTGTTCAGGATGCTTGTGAGTGTAAAGGCTCCTACATGTTTTAGGCCTTGTTGAGGAGCATCATGCAAAATGCAATGATTTATTGAATATTCAGGTGTATAATGGTTTGCATGCATATGATTTACATATCTGAGTTGTAAGTTTTATCCTTGCTAAGGAATGTTCTCTTATTCACAGCAGCCAGAAAAGAGAAGAACAATCTGATGAGGAGATGGGGTCAAAATCACAGAGAGAAGGTAAAATGATTATATATATATTTTTTTTATGGATTTTTTTTAACATCTTTAAGAATTCATCCTTTTCTATTTTTTTTTTATTGTCATTCAAGATAGGAAAATATAAAATGCATGGTCTACGAGGGGACTTATTTCATAACATATTTACAGACAAGGAGAAACAAAGAAGCAAGGACAAACAAGATGACTTGGATGAAACCGCTTTGGATTATGAGGCTATGGATAATGAAGATGATGATGACGACGATGAAGGAGAAGCTGCAGCAGCCAAGAAGAGCAACGGCACAGTGAATGAAGACGAACCCAAAGGCCACGACCAGTCTCCTGCTGCAAATGAAGACGCAGCAGCTGAGAAAGAGGAGGAAAAACCCCCAGCAAAGGAGCAGAAGAAGGATGAATCGAAAGATCACAAGAAAGCGAGCAGAGACCGTGGCGGCAGAGGCCACTCTCACGATCGAAGGGGCAGGGATCGCTCGAGGTCGCGTGACAGACGGCAAGACAGGTTCCGTAACAGGAGGGACCGGTCCAGGGAGAGGCAGAACAGGCCTCGGGACAGAAGGGGCCGTTCGAGGGATAGAAACAGCCGCCGTGACAGGTCAAGAGACAGGTCCCGCGATAGGTCAAGGGACAGGTCAAGAGACAGATCCAGGGACAGGTCGCGAGACAGATCCAGGGACAGGTCAAGAGATAGATCCAGAGACAGGTCGAGGGACAGGTCGAGGGACAGGTCGAGGGACAGGTCGAGGGACAGGTCAAGGGACAGGTCAAAGGACAGGTCCCGGGATAAGAGGGATAGGTCTCGCAGCAGAGACAAGACCAACGAGAGGAGGAGGAAGTACTCCTCTGGAAGTGACAGCAGTGATAGTGATTGATGGAAGGGCAAAGGGAAGAGGAAGGAAACCATCCTAGAACACACACTTCACTTTGCTTGTGACATTGTGTTTAATTGAATTTCAAAAATATCTGGGATTATGAAGTCAGTTTATATATATTTTTTTCAATGTTGAGAATTTGCATTGTGATATCTGGAATATGTTGACTGTGATTGTGTGACTTTGTAATGTCAAACGTGTATATTACATATGATATGAAACATGGGTGATAGCCATTAATACTGGAATGAATGTTTATCTTGTCAGATATTTCTGTGGTATGGAAAGCACAATTTGATACATATTGATACTTACATACTTACAAACAAAGGAGCAAGAATACACAATCAGATATACACGGTTTGATAAAGAGGCAGGCCTTATGCTCGAAGTGACAGAGTGCGAATTCAGCTGTGGATTTATTTTTTTTCTGAGTGATTAGAAAAATAAAGGACTTGTAATGGTTTCACGGCAATTATGATTATGGTGATGATAATATCTTTCCCCACAATGCACCACTTTATAGAATCAATCATGCTCGAACATCCTCTAACAGTTACATTACATTTTATTATTTTGACTACAGTATTATTACTGTTATTTTTTTACTGTTGTGACTGAAATGTCTTATTTTATTTTATTTTTTTCTGTATGGGAGAGAATGTACAATTGCATAATTTTATTTTGTGTATTGACTGTATCCATTGATTGTATGAGATTTATACAAAGAAAATATTGAATAAGATTGATATAAGCACCGGTTGGTTAGACGCTGTACTGACGGCAGAAGACCAGTTAAAATGTGGGATTTTAGGGAGTCAGGTAGGTTTTATTAAGGATTAATATCCAAGAGGGAAAAGGGAAGGGGGGGTCGTCCCTAAAATTATGGGATCGAACAAGTTTTTGACGATAATAAATAATATTTTAAGGTAGTTTCCTCAAGAAATGTGAATTCTTTGATATCAAGCTGGTCAGACTGATATAGTTTTGTAGCCTGTAGCTCTACTAAATTATTTATAGCCCAATAACCACGTCTATAACACATAAGGTCAAGTAGTGTACTTTCATTTATTTTTTTAGACCTTGGAATATAATTGTGTGTATTCTTTCTCCAACTTTAGTGGAAAATAAAGCATCTGTGCTATGAATATGGACCGACTCCTGATATAATGTTACTCTTGGAAAAATAAAAATTGAAGATAAGTGTTGATTTTGTTTTTACCTTGATTTCCATTAATTATCATATTATGTTAGTAGGACATGCCTGTAAAAGGGAACAGACAATGTTATAGAACCCAGTGTTCAAAGAATTAAGTGTTAAGTTGAATTAATAGTTTATAATTTGTATAAACTCGTCTGATTGAATAAAGTATGAAATAAGCTCTACACTAGGATAACGGGAAAGCTAGATCTTAATTTATTTTACGGAGAAGGACCGTATCTGATGACAGGACAAACTCAGTAGATGATAATCTGCTGTATTTCATAAGCTAGACAAAAAAGTCATACTATCGTTTGCCAGGCACTGTAGCAAACTGCCTTCTGTAACCCCAAAATCGTATCAAAATGACAAGGAGTTGCAAGTTCGTCTCAAAATAATGTATAAAGATTTTTTGTTTTTGTTTTACTTAATTAGAAAAATGATGTATTTAGAGTTTCGAGAGCAACGGCGACGAGCCTGTCTTATTTTATCAGGTGATGGACGGGTCATCCGGCAGTACACACTAAATAGGGGGAAAAAATTACGTAGAATGATCTACATTCAAAATAACATGAGAAGTCCAAGGCAAGATATCTATAATTGCATGTAATCTCGGTAGCCAACAAATTGTAGGAAATGTTTAACTCTGAGCACTACATATTACGACCCCGGTCGGTAGAAAGAATAGTGTACTAGCAGCAGTAGTTATTTACAAAGAATAACATAAAAAAAATGAAACTGAAGAGAAAGGAAGACCTTTACACTTAGTCGAAATTAGTAAAATGTGTATTCTAAATAATACATACATACTTAACAGATAAGAAACAAAATGTTCATGAAATAAGCTCACCATTCAAGGCAATAAAGATTTTTAAGAATTACATTCAAGCAAAAGGCAAAACCTAGATAGATACAGACTTAATTTACAAGAAATGTTGCAATGCCAAGTCGATGTTGATGCAAGAAATGATCATAATTCAAGAATTAAACCACAATATAAGACCAAGCATGTTTCAAACATGAAAAGGGGGGGGGGTGACTATATAGATTGAGTTCAGCCATTTAAGACATCACTGAAACCATGACCACACCCCTTCATACCTCAAAGGTGCATTATTTCTTGTTCATTCTCCTGAAGTGGCAGTAATGTCTAGAACTCCGTCATTCACCCCCCTATAGTGTAGAAAAAAGCTGAGTGAACTAAAACGAAAACCAAAATCCCACGAAACCCGAAAACGAATCCATATTTAAAAAAACAAAAAACAACAGGACTTGACACTTCAACCAATGAAAGCAACAATAATAACAACGGAACTCAAGAAACTTCGTTAGATTACAAAGAAAAGAGCATAAAGTGATAAAAGACAAAGATCTGAAAAATTTATTAAACACCCGAAGAACTAACAACATCAAGTAAAATAGTCACGTGAAGAAACAAAAATGGCTAGTCTGATATATAAAATGACAGATAAGAAAATATAAACTACGACAGAAACAAAAGAATGAAGACATTTATGTATAACACAATAGGAAAAAATATCACAACAGAATCGTCAAGCGATATGTCAATAATAACTAAATAAAAAGTGATAAATGGCGAATATAAACAATAAGTGTCTTACATTCGTAAACCGACTACAAACATTTAAAATCTGCAGTTAACTTTTCTCTCTTCATGGTTCCTTGAAGAAGAAGAAGAAGAAGAAGAAGAAGAAGAAGAAGAAGAAGAAGAAAAATATATACATATATATATATATATATATATATATATA
>BOPN01001169.1:98504-101004 GCA_017312705.2 Penaeus japonicus | reverse complement strand
AGAGAAGGAAGAGAAGGGAGGAGGCAGGGAGAGAAGGAAGAGAAGGGAGGAGGCAGGGAGAGAAGGAAGAGAAGGGAGGAGGCAGGGAGAGAAGGAAGAGAAGGGAGGAGGCAGGGAGAGAAGGAAGAGAAGGGAGGAGGCAGGGAGAGAAGGAAGAGAAGGGAGGAGGCAGGGAGAGAAGGAAGAGAAGGGAGGAGGCAGGGAGAGAAGGAAGAGAAGGGAGGAGGCAGGGAGAGAAGGAAGAGAAGGGAGGAGGCAGGGAGAGAAGGAAGAGAAGGGAGGAGGCAGGGAGAGAAGGAAGAGAAGGGAGGAGGCAGGGAGAGAAGGAAGAGAAGGGAGGAGGCAGGGAGAGAAGGAAGAGAAGGGAGGAGGCAGGGAGAGAAGGAAGAGAAGGGAGGAGGCAGGGAGAGAAGGAAGAGAAGGGAGGAGGCAGGGAGAGAAGGAAGAGAAGGGAGGAGGCAGGGAGAGAAGGAAGAGAAGGGAGGAGGCAGGGAGAGAAGGAAGAGAAGGGAGGAGGCAGGGAGAGAAGGAAGAGAAGGGAGGAGGCAGGGAGAGAAGGAAGAGAAGGGAGGAGGCAGGGAGAGAAGGAAGAGAAGGGAGGAGGCAGGGAGAGAAGGAAGAGAAGGGAGGAGGCAGGGAGAGAAGGAAGAGAAGGGAGGAGGCAGGGAGAGAAGGAAGAGAAGGGAGGAGGCAGGGAGAGAAGGAAGAGAAGGGAGGAGGCAGGGAGAGAAGGAAGAGAAGGGAGGAGGCAGGGAGAGAAGGAAGAGAAGGGAGGAGGCAGGGAGAGAAGGAAGAGAAGGGAGGAGGTAGGGAGAGAAGGAAGAGAAGGGAGGAGGCAGGGAGAGAAGGAAGAGAAGGGAGGAGGCAGGGAGAGAAGGGAGGAGGTAGGGAGAGAAGGAAGAGATGGGGAGGCAGAATAATACTTGATTGAGTTTGGAACAGTCGTGGCTGGCGGACATGCATTAACCATGAGAGTCCATGTGCGTGTCACTTTATGACGTGTGCGTATGTGCATGTGCGTGTGTGTGCCTGCGTGTGTGTGTGTGTGTGTGCATGTGCGTTTGTTTCCCTGCGTGTGTGTGTGTGTGTATGTGTGTGGGTGTGTGTGTTTGTGTGTGTGTGCGTGTCTGTGTATGTGTGTGTGTGATGGTGCATGATGGAGCATGAATGTGCATGAATGTGTATATATGTGGGTGCATGGTTTATCTGTGTCAAGGTTGTGTGTGTGTTTGTGTGTGTATTAGTGTGTGTCTGTATATGGATACACTTCACTTGCATGTGTGTTTGTAAGTGTATACTAGTGTTTATCTGTACTATTTGTGTGTGTGTATGTGTGTGTGTGTGTGTGTGTGTGTATCTGCATATGTATGTAAAGATGTAAGTCCGTACATGTTCATGCAAATCAATTAGTCATTCTGGAATACCAAGCATTCTAAAGGTTATAAATGGATTTTCGTTTTTTACTCACTCTAGTTACACGACGGTGCAGTACGAAGATAGATGAGCCAGGCTGTGTATGTCAGCATGTATCTTTATCTATCTATCTATCTGACTACTCACATACACACGCAACGACACACACAAACACACACACACACACATACACCCATACAAACACACACACACATTCAGTCTCACACACACATACACACCCACACACAGTCACACAGACACACAGACACACACACTCACCCCCCCCCCCCGCACACATACCCCCCCCCCCCCACACACACACAAGGGGCAGTTGTAACGGCAGTAATTAATGGCAGGGTCTCTTTTAGTGCAATGGACACCCATAAAAGGGCCGTATACAAGCATGGATTTTCGTCATAGAGCTAATGCTCTGCTGAATCTCCGTAGTAACTGGCTACTGTATTTTATGATACAGTTGTAGTTATTGTATCATTCGTGTACTAATAGAGTACTAGTTACTAAGACTAGGTACTGAGGCTTATTGAAGATAAAAGGAAAATATTGACATTCCCAAAATCCGACTGATTCTGATTTGCAGTCAAGCTTTAGGAAAGAAATGCAAGCACAAGATGCCGATGTCAAACAATGGAAAAAAACAAAGATTTATTTATATGGCCCCCTTGCTGAGTCAGGGAGCTGGACTCTCTCTTTAATCTATATTACCTTAAGAATTACCTTAATCATGACCTTATTCAACGTAACATGACTTGCAAAAGCAACTCTTTTCACTTCAAGTCGTCTTATTGTAATCCACCTGACTTAGCACCTTGATTTAACAGCCTGTTCTAACACCCTAAATTGGCACATTAATTTAGTACCCCTATATTGAACACTTTAAATTGACACCCTGGTTTAACATCCTGCTTAAAAAAAAAAAAAATTTGGCATCCTAATCTTGCACTCTAATATGGACCCTAATTTGGCACTTAGACTTAACTCTAAGGGTTTTGGACATAGACTTCGACTCACTCACTTTAACACCTGAACTTGTCACTCTAATTTGGCATATTGGTTGAGCACCCTAAAT
>BOPN01001169.1:81004-83504 GCA_017312705.2 Penaeus japonicus | reverse complement strand
GAACAATGAAGAACGATGGGTCGTTTGTTGTGCTTTTGATCTTTTTCAAATAAATATTTGATACTATGTGAGCGCAAATCTAGCCATGTATCGAGAAAGTTAAAGAGATACTGAAAAGAAAGGTAATTGTGATTGTTCAAACAATTTCAAATAATTTCCAAGTTTATTCTCGTCATCTACAGAATGGGGGTTTAAATGAAAGAAGTAAAAATATTACATAACTCTTACTATTATTTCTATTTCTATTTCTTTAGATAGAAATAGACACTTTAGGTTATGTTTTAAACTCAAAAATACAAAAAATACTCGTGGGTTGTTATTTTTTTTTCATCACGTTCATGTTCAAAGGAATATAAAACGCAAATAATAATTTGAATTCGTGGATCGATCTTTAGTTAAAAACAATGCAAATAAAGTAAAGCTGACGTGTTAAATCACTCTAGAGAATGATCGCATTATATCGATGTGACGCTCTAAAATGCACACACTAATACATACATACATACTCATCAACATCTATACATACAAAAATATATCGTACACACCCATCCACACACACACACACACACACACACACACACACACACACACACACACACACACACACACACACACACACACACACACACACACACCCACACAACACACACACACACACACACACACACACACACACACACACACACACACACACACACACACACACACACACACACACACACACACACACACACACACACACACACACACACACACACACACACACACACACACACACACACACACACACACACACACACACACACACACACACACACACACACACACACACACACACACACACACACACACACACACACACACACACACACACACACACACACACACACACACACACACACACACGATCGCACACACACACACACGCACACACATATATATATATATATATATATATATCTTTATCACTCTCACTCACTCATTCTCTCTCTCTCTCCCTCTCTCCCTCCCCGTCTCTCTCTGTCTCTCTCTCTCCCTCTCTCTCCCTCCCTCCCTCCCCCCTTTCTCTCTCTCTTTCTCTCTCTCTCTCTCTTTCTCCCTCCTTCCGTCCCTCCCTCTCCCTCCCTCCCTCCCTTTCTCCCTCCCTCCCTCTCTTCCTCCCTCCCTCTCCCTCCTCCCTCACTCCCTCTCCCTTCCTCCCTCCCTCTCCCTTTCTCCCTATCTCCCTCTCCCCTTCTCACTCTCTCCCGCTCCCTCCCTTCCTCTCTTCCTTCCTCCCTCCCTCTCCCTCCCTCCCTCCCTCCCTCCCTCCCTCTCCCTCTCTCTCTCCTCTCCCTCTCCCTCTCCCTCCCTCCCTCTCCCTCCCTCTCTCTCTCCTTCCCTCCCTCTCTCCCCCTCTCCCTCCCTCCCCCTCCCTCCCTCTCCCTCCCTCCCTTCCTCCCTCTCCCTCTCCCTTCCTCCCTCTCCCTCCCTCCCTCCCACCCCTCCCTCCCTCCCCCCCCCTCCCTCTCCCTCCCTCCCTCTCTCTCTTCTCTCTCCCTCTCTCTCTCCCTCCCTCCCTCCCTTCCTCTCTCCCTCCCTCTCCCTCTCCCTCCCTCTCCCTCCCTCTCTCCTTTCCTTCCTGCCTCCCTCCCTCCCTCTCCCCCTCCCTCCTTTCCTCCCTCCCTCCCTCTCCCTCCCTCCTTCCCTCTCCCTCCCTCCCTCCCTCCTTCCCTCTCTCCCTCTCTCTCTCCCTCCCTCCATTTCTCTCTCCCTCCCTCCCCCACCCTCCCTCTCCCTCCATCCCTCCCTCTCCTTCCCTCCCCCTCCCTCCCTCCTTCCCTCTCTCCCTCCCTCTATTTCTTTCTCCTTCCCTCCCCCACCCTCCCTCCCCCTCCATCCCTCACTCCCTCTCCCTCTCTCCCTCCCTCCCTCTCCCCCTCCCTCCTTTCCTCCCTCCCTCCCTCTCCCTCCCTCCATCCCTCTCAAATACACAATCTCGAAATAGCCCAAAAATCTCAGCCTCTCTTCCTCCCTCCTTCCCCCTCACTACCTCTCTTCCTCCCTCCCTCTCCCTCCATCCCTCCCCCTTTCCCTCCCTCCTTTCCTCCCTCCCTCCCTCCCTCTCCCTCTCCCTCCCTCCCTCCCTCTCCCTTCTTCCCCCTCAAACCCTCCCTCTCTCCCTCTCTTTCTCCCTCCCTCCCCCTCACTCCCTCTCTTCCTCCCTCCCTCTCCCTCCCTCCCCTTCACTCCCTCTCTCCCCCACTCCCTCCCTTCCTCTCTCCCTCCCTCTCCCTCCCTCCCTCCTTTCCTCACTCCTTCCCTCTCCCTCCCTCCCTCCTCTCTCCCTCCATCCCTCCCCCTCACTCCCTCTCCCTCCCTCTCCCTCTCCCTCCATCCCTCCTTCTCCCTCTCCCTCCCTCCCTCCCAAACACCCAATCTCGAAATAGCCCCAAAATCTCAGCCTCGTGGCCGGTACTCCTCCCCGTGTGATGTTGCCCCGAGGAGCCCGTCGCCAAAT
>BOPN01001169.1:63504-76004 GCA_017312705.2 Penaeus japonicus | reverse complement strand
ATATTTAAAACCGAGGAAGAGTTCCGATATCCTATGAAAGTATTCATAAGGATCCAGAGGACTTTTTCGGTCGCTGGCTCAAATCCTGTCGGAGGTCAGAGGTCGAAGCCGATGGGCAAAGTACACTTTTAACGGCTCGATGGCAGATAAATACTTGTTTTTCATTTTGGATTTAAACGCGGCGTTCCATTTGCGTAGATTTTATTTGCTTGTGGGAAGTGGGAGGCGGAGGTTGTGTGCGTGTCTGTGTTTTGTTTACTTGTGTGTGTGTGTGTGTGTGTGTATGTGTATGTTTGTGTGATTGTGTGTGTTTGTGTGTGTGTATGAGTGTGAAATATTCATAGGTATGCTCTTGTTCTCTCTATTTATCTCTCTCTCCCTCCCTCTCTCTATCTCTCTCTCTCTCTCTCCCCCCCTCTCTCTCTCTCTCTTTCTCTCTCTCTCCCTCTCTCCCTCTCTCTATCTGTCCTTCTCTCTCTCTCTCTTACTCTCTTTTTATCGTCTCCCTTCCTCTCTAACCTATTCGCTCCCCTAACCACCCCTAACCTCTCTCTCTCTCTCAACTCTCGTTTGAGAAATAGTTCAAAATCCAACATGAATAATTGCCATCAGAATCTAAATAACGCGTCCACCCAAAACAAACGGACAAACAAAAAACTTCAACTGTGATATGTGATGAATAATTTAAAGAGGAAGTTTAAATACATACATTCTCTGCCATGTCGTTTGCATTCCCGCATTTGTTTACTGGGAAAATAAATGGAAATCAAATGCATTGGCAACTCCGACTTTCTTTTTTACCTTTTTTGAGTCATTTTTTGGGGGTGTTTTATTAGTATAGTTGTCATTATTATTGTTTTGTTGTTGTTGTTATCATTATTGTATGTGTCATTTTTATTGTATTCATTATCATCATTTTCCTTATCATCATTATTATTACTATTGTTGATATTATTGTTGTTGTTATTTGTATCAACTACATTTATTAATATCCTTGCTATTATTATAACTGTTATTATCATTGCTATTATAACGATGGTAAGCATTATCATTACCCTTGTCATTATTATCATTACCATTGTTATCATCATTATTATTACCAATATTTAGATGATCACAATTACTATTATTATCATTGCTGACAATATCATTATTATCATCATTATCATTATCATCATCATTAATATTTTGGACCCGAATCCCCGAGAAATTAGCGTGCAACAGAAACATAACAACACCATACAAAACGCCAACAAAAAAACAAAATTTCCGAACATCACATAAAAAAAAAACATCGATTCTTTTATGTGAGCTGAAGTTATTTCTTTTGACATGTATTTTAGATCAACTTATTTCGTTTGGTTTCTCACGCGGACAAATATATATGACATCATTAACAGCTGATGAAACCTATGTCCTTATGACAAAATAAATATATTCCGAAGATTTTTATTATTTTATTTTATTTACTTATTTATTTATTTATTTTTTTATGAATAGACGAATCTTATGTGACTAACGGGTTGAATGATTTACTTGACTTTCGAGTGCTAACTTCTAGAATAAATCTTAGATGTCTACTAATAAACTTGAATACCATTTAGTGACATGTATTGACATATCGAGACTGGCTTCTACGTGAGCCACGTTTATGTTATTATTATTATTATTGTCATAAATATTATTGTTATCATTGATATTATTATTATTATTATTATCGTTGTTATTAGTTTTTTTATAATGATCATGATGATATGATAAAGACAGAATTAATGATGATAATGATGATAATAATAATGATGATAATAATAATAATAATAATGATAATGATAATGATAATCAACATTATCTTTCTCATCAGTATCATCCTGACTATCATCGTCATTATCATTATAATTTATAGTTTCATTTGAACCAAAAATAGAAATTGATACAACACACTGACCCACAAACATACGCATATATCCTGTACAACAACTATGCCGTGTTATCAATCGTCATATTGAATTCCTCTTGCAATTGCCTCGATTAAAAGTGGATGCAAATATGATTATCACTGTGAGAGGGAGAGGGAGAAAAATGTAGTCTCTCTTTCTCTCTCTCTCTCACGCTCTCTCTGTCTCTCTTTCTCTCTCTCTCTCTCTCTCACTCCCTCCCTCTCTCTCTCTCTCTCTATTTCTCCCTCCCTCTCTCTCTCTGTCTCTCTTTCTCTCTCTCTCTCTCTCTCTCTCTCCCCCCCCTCTCTCTCTCTCTCTCTCTCTCTCTCTCTCTCTCTCTCTCTCTCTCTCTCTCTCTCTCTCTCTCTCTCTCTCTCTCTCTCTCTCTCTCTCTCTCTCTCTCTCTCTCTCTCTCTCTCTCTCTCTCTCTCTCTCTCTCTCTCTCTCTCTCTCACTCTCTCTCTGTCTCTCTTTCTCTCTCTCTCTCTCTCTCTCTCTCTCTCTCTCTCTCTCTCTCTCTCTCTCTCTCTCTCTCTCTCTCTCTCTCTCTCTCTCTCTCTCTCTCTCTCTCTCTCTCTCTCTCTCTCTCTCTCTCTCTCTCTCTCTCTCTCTCTCTCTCTCTCTCTCTCTTTCTCCCTCTCTCTCTCTCTCTCTCTCTCTCTCTCTCTCTCTCTCTCTCTCTCTCTCCCCCCCCCTCTCTCTCTCTCTCTCTCTCTCTCTCTCTCTCTCTCTCTCTCTCTCTCTCTCTCTCTCTCTCTCTCTCTCTCTCTCTCTCTCTCTCTCTCTCTCTCTCTCTCTCTCTCGCACACACACTCGCGCGCGCGCACGCGCACATTTCTCTGCCTGAGCTTCAAAAGTGCTTGGATATCATGTCATCCCACAATCCATACCTCACCAACATTCTACAGAAAATGAAAACGCACCATACACATTCCTTTTCATCATCAAGTTCCCCCGAACCTACCCTCATTATCTCTCACTCCCTCTCTCCCTCTCCTTCTCCCGCAGGTCTAATAGACATGGAATACCCGGAATTATCTACCGCCCCGTATTTCATGGCCGTCGGGAATCGGAATGTCAACGCGACAGTCGGACAGACAGCTTACCTGCACTGCCGTGTGGCTCAGATCGGCGACATAGCGGTGAGTCATGAGGAGGAGAGAGAGTGCGTGTCTTTTTCTTTCTGCTTTTTATCTACTCTTGGCATGTGTGTTGGGGTTGGATTGGGGTTTGGGGGGGGGGAGGGTTCTTGTTTGTTGTTTTGGTGGAATTGTGATGATTTCGATGCGGGTTATGGTGTTTATGTGGACGGATGAGGGGACGGGCGTACCTGTAGTCGGTACACACGTAAAATGGATTGATGTAAATACATAAACACAAAACAAACACACAAACACACACACACACACACACACACACACACACACACACACACACACACACACACACACACACACACACACACACACACACACACACACACACGTGCACACAAGCAAAAACATATAAAACACAGTGTGTACATAAACATGGGGACCACCACAACTCAGAGTCAAACACTCTCCTTAGCTTTCTAGGGAATGTTGTTTAAAAAAACTATAGAGAAGCACTAACAAGGAAATACAACAACTGCATTCCTTTCTCTCCCCCTTTATATCGGCGACAGAAACTTTGCTCTTGTTAGAAAGAGCCTGAGTTTTGTTCCTCCTGTGTGATATATTTTTTGCGTTCATTAGTGTCCCATTATGGAATGCCTGGGTGCATGGACGAGGGGGTCTTAATATGCCTTTCTGTGAAGCTTGTTGAATATCGCGTGTGGGTTTTACTTCTTTTACACTCAAATGTCACATTTTCATATATACACTAATATGTGACTATGACTATTCACTGACTATGACTATTCACTGACTATGACTATTCACTGACTATGGCTATTCACATTCGCGTATCTGAAGAAAAATATACAACCTAGGTGTAGTTTTCACGATCATAATCGTTCGACAAAGTCACTGCAGCTTGCATTCAACTTGCACTCGTACTGAGATATAAACAAACGGGAACCAAATACAGTCAACAATAGAGGAGACATCAAATGTTTTGCTCGCCAGCAGAGTAAGTCAAGCATGTCTTAAACTTTCCTTTGTTTTGTGAGGAAGCTTTTGTAGATCGAGCTCCTTCAGGTGTTCAGGGTGGAAGTGTTCAGACGACCGCGTTGTCCCATGAACATCAATGGCAGTTCCCTTCAGGCTAACGAAGACACGGGGCTATTCTAATAAGAAGTTTTCCAACCGTGCCAGCCATTGCCTCTTGCTTGATGACTTCTACTCTGGAGGGACTTTTCACATCGACTTATTTTGCCGACTTGGCCAAGTGATATAGGAAAGGAAAGGGATTATGTCTCTCCCTTTTCTCCCTCTCTCTCTATACATATTTTTCTTCCTCCGAACGTCTGCAGGAAATTGACATTGCCTTCTGTGAGGACGCTGAGTGAGGTCGCTGACGGAGCATTGCTGATTGCCTTCTCCCGATAAGAGGGGGCGTTGTCTCAGCTAACGCGCACTCAACACCAGAGGGAGACTATGCCTTTGGACAAGTCTTTTCAAAGGGCATTATCTCCCTGGGAAAATGTCCTCAGAAGTTCGGAACAGATCAAGAAAAAAACAGAGAGCAAAATATCGATGACCCTAAACTATGCAAGCGTGGTCAGGAAAACTGAAGGCCCAGAAAAAAGAGTCAAAGAAAAAAGAAAAAGAAAAAAATGAATTGATAAAGGCTAGGCGTTAGGTTATATAAATAATTAAAAGTAGATCGAATCACTAAATCGATTAGAATGTTCAACTACAACACTTGTCAATACTGCCGTAAAAGATATCTAGGTTGCAGTACAAAGCAACATGGTTCCTTCCTTCATATTGGCACTGGCTATAGGCATCCCCATGCAACCTCTATATCTTTTGAATGTCTTGAAAAGGTTTTTAGAAAAAATATCAGCAAAAAAAAGAAACCACTTTTCATCTCAGTTGATTTAAATGATGATTTAAATAAATCGAGTGATAAATTAGTTAAGGTAAGAAAAAATAACTAGAACAAGTGATCAATAAACCTACAAGGATCACAACAAACAACTCGTCTCAGTTAGATGTAATGATAACGAATAGATCAGATATCATTCTTCATACAGACGTCATTCCATGTCATGTTGCTGACCATGAACTTATCACGATGACGTTAAATATCAAGAAATCAACGCGACCACCGGTTATAAAAGCTTTTCGTGACTTCAATCACCATGACCCTCAGTCACTATGCGAGCTAATCAAATCTAAAGAACCAACTCTATAAAATATTTTATCGACAGACAATGTAGATACCCGGGTAACCATCCTTACGGAAGTGATAAAAAGCAGCATAGATGCCTCTGCTCCCTACGTGACAAGAATCGTCAGACGTCCCCCTGCTCCATGGATAAATGACGACATCAAGATAGCCATTGTCAATAAAAATAATGCCCAACAAGCGCTCAAAAGTAAAATGTTAGATAATTAATTCCATATTATCAGAAATAAATTTGCTAAACATAAAAACAACTCTGATAAAACATGGAACATTTTTAAAAAACATTAGTTTTACACAAAATACACAAATTCTACACATAGCATTTTAATGACTGCTTTGTACAAATTGATAAACTAATTTATGAACAAATAAATGCTTCCACAACGGATGTTTTCAGACCACAACCAGTGGACGTAGAAACTATTATCCTAATAATAACAAATGCGGTGGGAACAGACGGTATTGCTTTGCGCTTTATTAAGGATAGTCTATCCGTAATCGTATCTATATAACGATCATCATTAACACCTCTCTGGTTACTGGTGTTTTCCCGTCGCTTTGGAAACATGGAATTATATCACCAATTTTCAAGTCTGGGGATATAGACGACATGAATAATTACCGCCCTATCACAATACTCCCAGTACTATCTAAGGTTCTTGAAAAAGCAGTAGCATATCAATTGCTGAATTTTCTGGAGACCAATAACTTATTATCTAAAACTCAACATGGCTTTAGAAATAAGTTATACACTGAAACAGCGTTGTTACAAATTGCTGACCAAATTTATGATAACATAGACAACAATAAGGTAAGCTTGCTCACTTTGTGCAATCTTTCTAAAGCTTTTGACAATGTCGACCACGAAATTCTTCATAACAAATTAAGATACCATAGAATTGATACCCATTGGTATGATAGTTATTTAAGTACAAGAACCCAATCGGTAAAAATGTATGAGTATATCATCACAGCAATCAATCTATTTCGGTGTTCCGTTAGGATCTATATTAGGCCCGATCCTATTAACACTTTTCATTAATTATTTATCAAGCATAGTCCATAACTACCATTTAATACAATACGCCGATGATTCTCAATTTCTTTATAGTGACTCAGTGAACAACTTAGATGCATTGATAAGAAAGACTCTTATTCAAGCAAAAGGATATTTTGACATTAATAGCCTTAAAATAAATCCACATAAAACAACATTGTATTTTCATAGGTAGTCGGAAAAAGTAGCTAACATTCCCATAAACACAACCATGGAATTCGAAGGCTGCCAAATCAAACCAAACACTTCGGTTAAAAATCTAGGAGTATACTTAGACAGATATATGACATTTGAAACCCATGTTGACAACATACATAGTAAAGTAAGGGGTACACTGATACATCTGTTGCTCTGGGCATCATTGACTATTGCTCAGGTGTCTGAAGCTCAACTAACAAAACCCTAATGCAAAGAGCACAAAGACTACAAAACTTGCTGCAAGAGTGGCATTGGGTAATGTTAGTAAGTTCGATCACATCACCCCACATATTTTTAAATCAAAATGGTAAAAAATCCAAGCGAAATACAGTTACGATACATGTGTTTTCATACATAAAATCATTCAATGGATCCTGTTCATACAAACTGTAGGACACACATCAGGTGTCCGAACACGACAAGTAAATTCTCTCTAAGTCAATAGATCACACACGGAAATAGGGACACGACAAATGCTAATGCGTGGACCCCTCATACTGTTAAAGACATCATTAACCTCAATAATTTCAAGACAAAATTAAAAGAAAATTTCCTAAATTGTCAATTGTGATAGATTGTCAACCATGTAACAAATGTATTGTATATCTATTATTTTGCTATAAACTATTTCTATAAAAATGATTAATATTGTGATTTATGGAATTGAAGTTTTTGAATTTGAATTTGAATTTGACTCATGTTTCGAACTATACGGACAATAGAGTTGTCTTGTATAAATAGTGAAATAAAATTAAGCAGTATACATTCAAAGGCTTTTGTCACTCAAACTATTCCAAGTTCTACTTAAAATCTATATCCTCAAAATTTAGTGACAGGATCAATCCGAGGAAAATCACTGTCGAGGGGTCACTGGTGCACCGAGAGGGGTCACCTTGCATCGTCTCTCAGGCTGGTGTGAATAAGTTTAGATTGGTCTTTACCTGTTTGTCAGTCTCTCTCCCTCTCTTACTGTCTTTTCTCTGTCTCTCTTTCCCCCTCCCTTTTTTCTCTCTTTCTATTTCTTTCTTTCTCTCTCTCTCTTTCTTTATCTTTTTTTCCCCTCTCTCTCCTTCCCTCCTTCCCTCTCTCTCTCTTTTATCTCTCACTCCCTCTCCTTCTCCTTCTCCCTCTCTCACCCCCTCTTCCTCTCCTTCTCTCTCTCTCCCTCCCCTCTCTCTCCCTCTCCCTCCCTTAAACCACATGAAATCCACCCCATTCGCTCCGTAAGAAAACTCTCACTGACAAGGAAAACACTCAGTGAGGTGTGTCCTATCTCTTCCCCTCAGCCTTCACTGACACGTGCTTTATCCTCTCGCAGCAAGTGTCCTGGATTCGGAAACGTGATTTGCATGTCATCAGCTCAGGGAACATTGTCTTCGCTTCCGATCAGAGGTTCCAGGTAGGTTGTTTTTGGGTTCCAGTATTCTTAGTGTTTTTTTTTTTTTTTAAAGAACGATGTTACTATCATTACTATTACTACCACTACTACTACTACTACTACTACTATTACTACTACTACTAATGCTACTACTAATGCTGCTGCTGCTACTCTTACTACTACTACTACTACAACTATATTGTTTCTATTACTTACTGGTATTCCTACTACTCCTAATACTATTACAACTGTTACTACTACTACTGCTACTTTTATTACTACTACTACCGTTACTACTATTACTACTACTACTACAACTGCTATTTCTACTTCTACTACTATTACTATTACAACTATTACTACTACTACTTTTACTACTGCAACTACTACTACAACTGCTATTACTACTACCGCTACTACCACTATTACTACTACTACTACTACTGCTACTACTCATAATTGTCTTTATTATTTTTATTTTCATTATCATTATTATAATTACTATTACTACTTCTGCTTAAACATTATTCTTTCTGCATTTGCTATAACTGTAAATAAAAAAACAAAACAAAATTATAACCGAAACATTTTAATTTTCATTGTGACAAACGTTGAAAAACTCTGAATGAGGATGAAAAACTCTATGGTGCAAGATATGCAACAGACGTTATTGCATCTTCATAAAAAAATACGTAGTTCTGATGTTAATGCAATCCGAAAAGGCCATCATATTGCATTGTTGAATTATTCATTCTCATTCACACGATAACAATTTCAGTTTCATATGCAGTATCTTTAGATGTCAGAGAAAAAGGAAGATTAAAGAATAGAAAAAAAAGAAAAAAGCTTCGAAATAAACATTGTATGGAAACAAATGTGTGTATTTCGTTTAATACTTTTCTGCCATTTTATCTTTATTTAAGTAAAGTGTTTCGTCATTAATTATAAGAAGAGTTGGATACAATTCACCATGGGTATTTCCCTTCCTTTTCTGTCGTTTTATCTATTTATTTATTTATATTTTATCTTTATCGTTTCCTGTTCTTACTGCCCTTGTTCTCCCCTTCCGTGTTCTTCCCGTGTTCTTACGTATCTTAGTCTCACCGTTGCTCTTGCCTTGTGCGTTTCTCGACTTCTTTTATTTTTTCCTTCCCTCATCTGCATTCAATTCCACCTCCCATGACCTTACCTCCCTTCCTTTTCTCTCCTTTCTCCCGCCTCCCCCCATTATCCTCAATTCCTTTCATTTTCCCCTTCCCCATTCTTCTCATCTCCCTTTATTTCCCAACCCTATTGCAGGTGTTGCATCCGGAGAAATCGGAAAATTGGACGTTGCAAATCAAGTACGCGCAAGAGAGGGACTCCGGCTTGTACGAGTGCCAGATCAACACTGAGCCGAAGATTTCTCTGTCTTACGTCCTCACCGTGGTTGGTAAGTGAAGGGGGCCGGGGGGAGGGGAGGGGGGTGAAGAGAGAGGGGTGAAGATTGTGGGAGTGAGTGAGTGAGTGGGAGGGAGGGGAGGAGGGAGGGGAGGAGGGGGAGAGGGAGGGGAGGAGGGGGAGAGGGAGGGGAGGAGGGGGGGGGGGAGGGGGGGAGGGGGAGGGGGAGGGGGGGAGGGAGGAGAGGGGGGGAGGGGGGGGAGAGAGAGAGGGGGAGGGGGGGGGGAGGGAGGGGGAGGGGGGAGGGGGAGGGAGGGGGGGGGAAGGGGAGGGAGGGAGGAAGGGGAGAGGGGGAGGAGAGGAGGGAGGGAGAGGAGGGAGGGAGGGGAGGGAGGGAGGGAGAGAGAGGGAGGGGGGGGGGGGAGGGAGGGAGGGGAGGAGGGAGGGGAGGAGGGAGGGGAGGAGGGGGAGGGAGGGAGGGGAGGAGGGAGGGGAGGAGGGAGGAGAGGAGGGAGGGAGGGGAGGAGGGAGGGGAGGAGGGAGGAGAGGAGGGAGGGGAGGAGGGAGAGGGAAGAGAGTGGGAGGGTAGAAGAGGGAAAGGGAGGGTGAGAGGGGAGGAAAGAGGAAGGGACAGAGTGGGAGGAGGAGAGGAGGGAGGAAAGAGGAAGGGAGAGAGTGGGTGGAAGAGAGGAGGGGAGGAAAGGGGAAGGGAGAGAGTGGGAGAGGAGGAGGGAGGAGAGGAAAGAGGAAGGGAGTGAGTGGGAGGGGAGGAGGTAGGAGAGAATGGGAGGAGGAGAGGAGGAGAGGAGAGAGGAGAGGAGAGGAGAAGAGAGGAGAGAGTGGGAGGAGGAGAGGAGGGGAGGAAAGAGGAAGGGAGAGAGTGGGAGGAGGAGAGGAGGGGAGGAAAGAGGAAGGGAGAGAGTGGGAGGGGAGGAGAGAGGAGATTAGAGTAGAGAGTGGGAGGAGGAGAGGAGGGGAGGAAAGAGGAAGGGAGAGAGTGGGAGGGGAGGAGGGAGGAGAGGAGAGGGGAGAGTGGGAGGAGGAGAGGAGGAGAGGAGGATAGGGGGGAGGGTGAGAGGAGGTGAGAGGAAAGGAGAGAATGTGAGAGAAGGATAGGGAAGAGGAGAGGTGAGAGTAGGAGAGGGGAAGATAAATGAGAAGAGAGGAGAGGAGAGAGTAGAAGTCAAGATGAGAGTAGAGGAAGAAGGGAAAGAGTAGGAGACGAGAAGAGAGGAAAGGAAGAATGGGAGAAAACAGGAGGAGAGAAAAAGAAAGGGAAAGAGAGGAGAGAATGGGAGAAGAGAGGAGGGGAGGACAGAGGAAAGGAGAGAGAGGGAAGGAGGAAGAAAGGAAAGGAGGGAGAAGGAATGAGGAGGGAGAGAAGAGGAGGCAAGAGTCAGGGAAGAAATGGAGGGAAATGAAGTGAGCGAAGAGACATTGCAAGAACTTAGAAAGAGGAGGAAGGAGAGGTGATGATACTGGAAAGCAACCGAGTTGGAAAAGAAAAAAGAGGAGGAAGAAGAAGAAGAAGAAGAAGAAGAAGAAGAAGAAGAAGAAAAAAAGAATGACAAGGGGAGAAGGGACGTATAAGAGAGAATCAAGAGAAATCCGAGAGGCAAAAAGGGTTTTAAAAGCAAAGCAACAACAAAAAGCGAAAACTGAAAGATGAAACAAAGAGAGATCAGGAACACACGTGGATAAAGCAGACAACGAAATAAACACAGTTAATACCATATAACAGCAAGCAAAGAAATAATAAAAAATCCCCACAAATCCTGCCTATGACATATTACCAATAAACTTAAAGTCAAAAGATAATTTCCTGTCTCTTCTATCACTAAAACGTAAAATCCCTTGTCAACCGAATGATATTGCAAAACGTCATCATTAACTTGTCAGATGAAATAGGGTCAGAGGTCAAATGCATGACGACCTAATGTCCCATTTGATATAATGAGAGTAAATCAATCCCAATTAATAACGTCCTCATTAGACATGTCTGTATTACCTGCTCTGTCATTTAACCTGTAATTATATGGTTCTATACGGTAGGTGGGTTAAGTGGGTTAGCTGCCTGTGATCGAGTGGGCTAGGTTGTGATTATGGGGTAGTAATGGCTGTGCGGTCTGTGAGCTGTGTCGGAAATGTGTTCAGTCTGTCTGTATTGATATATGTTTATCTATCTATCTATCTATTGGTCTGTTTATATCTGTCTGTTTGCGTATCTCTCTCTGTCTGTCTCTCTCACTCTTTCTTTCTTTTTCTTTCTTTCTCTCTCTCTCTCTCTTTCTCTCTCTCTTGCTCTCTCTCTCTCTCTCTCTCTTGCTCTCTTTCTCTCTCTCTCTCTTGCTCTCTTTCTCTCTCTCTCTCTCTTGCTCTCTTTCTCTCTCTCTCTCTCTCTCTCTCTCTCTCTCTCTCTCTTGCTCTTTCTCTCTCTCTCTCTTGCTCTCTTTCTCTCTCTCTCTCTTTCTCTCTCTTTCTCTCTCTCTCTCTCTCTCTCTCTTTTTCTCTCTCTCTCTCTCTCTCTCTCTCTCTCTCTCTCTCTCTCTCTCTCTCTTGCTCTCTCTCTCCCTCCCTCCCTCCCCCCCTCTCTCTCTCTCTCTCTCTCTCTCTCTCTCACTCTCTCCCCCCCACTCTCTCTCTCACACACACACTTTCCCTCTCTCTCCCTCCCTCCCTCCCCCCCCCTTCTCTCTCTTTCCCACACACACCCAAACACCCAAACCCAAACACATACCCACAACCACATCCACCCCCCTCCCCTTTCCACACACCCCTCCCCCACCCCCCATCACACATCAAGACACACCAACGCCCCTTTCCGAAAGCTAATCCAAAGGGGTCTTCCCACAGAGTCCCGCGCCCTAATCCTTGGCCCTAGCTATGTCAAGGCCGGAAGTACAATCAACCTCACCTGCATAGTTAATCAAGCTGGAATGGAAGGTGAGGAAACTGTTTTTGGTTTGTGAGTTATTAAGATTTGTGTCAGGTTGGATGTGTGAGTCGTGTGAGTTTTTTTTGTAGATTGTAATATTTTTTTGCTGTAACTATTTTTGAACACACACACACACACACTATACACGCATACATACATACATAAATATATATATATATATATATATATATATATATATATATATATATATATATATATATATATTATCAATATAAAATATATCAACACACACACACCCAAATATGTGTGTATGCACAT
>BOPN01001169.1:0-5000 GCA_017312705.2 Penaeus japonicus | reverse complement strand
CTTCAATTTTGTTTTAAATGTATTGAGGTTGGAAATATTTAAGTCTTGACTCTCTTTTCGTATTTGATCTTTTGATATACAGGGATGATTTTTTGTCTAGTTTTGACTCCTGTTAAACTGGCTATTGTTTTTGTAAGTAAAAGACAATGTGGATAATTTCCTTGTATGGTATTGTGGATTAGTATACTTGTGTCATAATTGTAATTTTGTTGGATTTTTAACCATTTTGTTTATGTATGGTGTTATGTGGTCGAATTTATATACATTTGCTATTGCTACTCTTGCAGCAAAATTTTGTAGGTTTTGCGTTTTTTGTATTTGTGTTTTGTTAGTTGAACATGTTTAGGCAGTTGTTAATGATACTGAGGGCTAGTGTTTGTACGACAGTGATTCTTGTTTCTGTTGGGATTTTGTCTTTTTTGTGAGATTTAGGTATATAAATGTGCCCAGTACTTTCCTGTAAATGTAGTCAATATGTGTTTCAAAAGTCATGTATCTGTCTATTTGTACTCCTAAATTTTCTACTGAGGTGCTCGGTTTAATATAGCAACCTCCGAATTCTATAGTTGCATCTGTAGGGAATTTGGCTTTGTTCTGAGAGCTGCCTAAAAAAATGAATTGTGTTTTCTGCGGATTCACTTACAGACCATTTCTATAAAAGTAAGTTTTTGCTTCTGTGAGAGTCTATTTAGTTTTTTTTTTATATATTAATTCGGTTAAATTGTTTACAGAGGCTACTTGAAGAAATTGAGAGTCACCGGCGTATTGAATAAGAAAACATTTTTTTTGCAACAATCGAAGTCAGTAATAAATATAGTAAATAAAATTGGGCCTAATATGGAGCCTTGTGGAACACCAAATGAGATTTGTTGTTATGATGATAAATTTTCTCGTATTTTGACAGACTGAGTTCTGGCAAATAAGTAATTTCTAAACCAATAGTTATCAATTCCATGATTTCTTAGTTTGCGGAGAATAATTTCATGGTAAGCACTGACTAAGGCCTTTGGCAAATCACATAGAGTGAGCAGGTATATTTGGTTATTGTCTATGTTGCTATAAATTTTATTTGTGTGTGTGTGTGTGTGTGTGTGTGTGTGTGTGTGTGTGTGAGAGAGAGAGAGAGAGAGAGAGAGAGAGAGAGAGAGAGAGAGAGAGAGAGAACGAGAGAAAGAGAGAGAGAGAACGAGAGAGAGAGAGAGAGAACGAGAGAGAGAAAACAAGAGAGAGAACGAGATAGATGGATAGATAGAGATAGATAGATAGAGAGAGAAAGAAAACAAGAGACAGAGAGAACAAGAGAGAGAGAGAAAGATAAAGAGAGAGAGAACGAGATAGATAGATAGATAGACAGATAGATAAATCGATAGAGAGAGAGGGAGAGAGAGAACAAGAGAGAGAACGAGAGAGAGAAAAAACAACAACAAGAGAGAGAACGAGAGAGAGAACGAGATAGATAGATAGATAGACAGATGGATAAATCGATAGAGAGAGAGGGAGAGAGAGAACAAGAGAGAGAACGAGAGAGAGAAAAAAAAACAAGAGAGAGAACGAGAGAGAGAAAAAAAACAAGAGAGAGAACGAAAGAGATAGATAGATAGATAGAGATAGATAGATAGAGAAAGAGAACAAGAGAGAGAGAACAAGAGAGAGATAGCGAGCGAGAGAGAGAGAACGAGAGAGAGAGAGAGAGAGAGAGAGAGAGAGAGAGAGAGAGAGAGAGAGAGAGAGAGAGAGAGAGAGAGAGAGAGAGAGAGAGAGAGAGAGAGAGAGAGAGAGGAGGGAGAGAGAGAGAGAGAGAGAGAGAGAGAGAGAGAGAGAGAGAGAGAGAGAGAGAGAGAGAGAGAGAGAGAGAACAAGAGAGAGAGAACAAGAGAGAGAGAACAAGAGAGAGAGAGAACAAGAGAGAGAAAGAACAAGAGAAAGAGGAGAGAGAGAGAGAGAGAGAGAGAGAGAGAGAGAGAGAGAGAGAGAGAGAGAGAGAGAGAGAAAGAGAAAGAGAGAGAGAAAGAGAGAGAGAGAGAGAGAGAGAGAGAGAGAGGGAGAGAGAGAAAGAGCTTCAGAGAAATGGAATATTATCTTTGGAAACACCGAAAAAGAAGGTTTGTCCCATATCATGAGTTCAGTTTACAACCCATTGAGAGACACCGATCTTGAGGTTGTTAAAGTTAGATGGATAGATAAATAGATATGGAAATTACTAAGAAACAGAAACAGTGAGATAGATAGGCAAAGGCATAGATAGATAGACTTAGAAACCGATGGATAGATGTAGATATAGATTGGCCTTTCCCATCTTGAGATTTATATTCGTATAATCAAAGTGGAAAAATTGTTAAGTAAAAGATAGATGGGAAAAAGTCTATCTCCCTGCTTGTCTCTCTGCTTGTCTGTTTCTCTGTCTCTGTCTCGGTCCCTGTCTTTGTCTCTCTTTCTCTCTCCTTCCCTCCCTTCCTCCTCTCCTCTATCCCTCTCCGTCCCTCCCTCCCATTCTCCTTCCCTCTATCCCTCTCCGTCCCTCCCTCCCTTCCTCCGTCCCTCTATCCCTCTCCCTCCCTCCCGCCCTTCCTTCTTCCTTCCCTTCCTCTTTCCTTCCCTTCCTCCTTCCCTCTATCCCTCTTCCTCCCCACGAATAGAATAAGGTAAAGTACACAAAGAGCTATCATTTTTATTGAGTAAAGTACGGTCTCTGTGGAGAGTCTACGGAATAAATCGTTCAATTTCATTCTCAAGCGTATTTCACACTGAATTCAGTCTTCTGTACCAGTGCGTATACTATGCTTTGAAATATGACGTATCTATTGAACCTTTCTCTTCCTCTCTTCCCTACTTTTCTCTCTCTCGTGCTATTTCTTCCGTCCTTTTCTTTTTCTTTTTCTTTTTTTAATTTCTGCTTTCTCCTATTCTCTTTCTCTCTCTCTCTTCTGGGTGAGGACCTTTGTTACCTCACTCTGTTGAGTTGAAACTACCCACTTGTCTCAGCCTTCTCTCTCTCTCTCTCTCTCTCTCTCTCTCTCTCTCTCTCTCTCTTTCTCACTCCTTATCCCCCTTCCTCCCTCCTCCCCTCTCTTTCTCTCTTTCCCTTCCCCCTCTCCCCTCTTTCTCTCTCCTCCCCTATCTTTCCATCCCCCCTCTCTCTCTCCCTCCCACTCCCTCTCCCTCTCTTCCCCCCTCTCTCTCTCTCCCTCTCTCTCCCTCTCCCTCTCTTTCCCTCTCTTTCCCTCTCCCTCTCTCATCCTCTCCCTCTCCCCTTCTCCCTCTCATGCACATATCTCCCACAGCCCAGTAGTCGCTCTTAAGCAGAAATGTTTGCCTGACCATAAGTCTCCCCGTTTCCATTGGGTGACACTTCAATCCAGGGCGGAGATGAGGAGGCTGTGTAATAGCTTATACCTTGTACTCTTGCTCAGACAGTAAACATGAGTCCGGGCAAAGGCTTCGCTGTTTGTTTGCCTGTGTTTTGTTTTTTTGGATGATATATATATATATTTTTTTTATTGAGATTATTAATTTGTTGTGTAATGTATTTGTTTTTTTCTATGTGCATTTTTTATCTGTTTTTTTGTTTTTCTATTGGTATTGAGTTGTGTATATATTTGGATTGTCTTTATTTTGTTTTTGGTGTGCTGTGTTATATATATATATATATATATATATATATATATAAATCTATATCTATCTATCTATCTATCTGTCTATCTATCTATCTATCTATCTATCTATCTATCTATCTATCTACCTATCTATCTACACACACACACACACATGAATATATGTATATACATGTATACACATGTGTGCACATTTGTATCAGTCTAATATTGCTTGTCAAGTGTGACAAAGGTTGCAATCTACTGCATCGCATTACTTTCTTTTCTTGAATGGATCGCATCTTACCAATCCGAAATAAGAGTCAAAGAAAGGGATGTACATTCTATAAAAATGGTCCTAACGAAAATCGGAACAAATGAAATCATAGAATTTAATGAGAAAATCACAAATGCTAAACGTGTGACGATCAAACGAAACCCGAATCCATAGACCCTGCTGAAGGAATGGAAGCACTCAAAGGTGCCATCTTCAACCCCCCCCCCCCCCCATTTTGCTCACGTCGCTCAAAATGGGGTCATGGATCACGGGCGTGCTCTCGTGACATAACTCATTGCAGGATTGCACTGGGGAACCCGGAAGTTCATTTATTATGCGCCGAGAGGATGGCTGAGGGGAAAAAAAATATATATATAACCCAAGGAAATGTATGGATTCTCGTCTTGCGCATAATGCAAGTTCCTAATTGTGTGATCCTTCCCGAAAGACAGAAAAAAATCAATTGCAGAAAAAGCGAGACGCTCATCGCCCTCCAACTAGTGCTCCACCTTCTCGCCTTCAGGATGAGGCTGAGTTCCCAAGACTAGCTGAGAGGACACGTAGCTACACGTAGCTGCCCCCCCCCCCCCCCCCGCATTTTGTCCCCTCAGCACCAGCAGTGGCGCCATCTACAGCACAGGCTCATATTGCAACTCCAGAAGCGGCACGAGCTTCCGTTGCAACCGCAGAAGAAGCACCAGCTGCAGTGACATCTCCAGGATCATCATCAACTGCAGCGGCAGCTCTAAGATCAGTACCAGCTGCAGTCCCAACTTCACTCCCACTCTCTCTCTCTCCCTCAATCTCTCACTCTTTCCCTCCCTCCCTCCACCTCCCACTCTCTATCTCTCCCTCGATCTCTCACTCTTTCCCTCTTTCCCTCCGCCTCTCTCTCTCTCCCTCAATCTCTCACTCTTTCCCTCTTTTCCTCCGCCTCTCTCTCTCTCTCTCTCTCTCTCTCTCTCCCTCAATCTCTCACTCTCTCCCTCTTTCCCTCTCCCTCTCTCTCTCTCTCTCTCTCTCTCTCTCTCTCCCTCAATCTCTCACTCTTTCCCTCTTTTCCTCCGCCTCTCTCTCTCTCTCTCTCTCTCTCTCCCTCAATCTCTCACTCTCTCCCTCTCTCCCTCCACCTC
>BOPN01001168.1:248905-258905 GCA_017312705.2 Penaeus japonicus | reverse complement strand
TCAGGAGCGTGTCGGGTCGTAGGATGTGTTGAGATCAGGGGGAAATTTAGCCTAAGGATATCATTACAGGGGAGAGAAAGTGAGATGCAAGAGGAATTGGAGAAAAAAGAAAGGAAAGAAAAGAGGAAATGAAGAAAGAAAGAAAGAAAAAGGAGAAAAAAAGAGGAAGAACAGGACAAAAAGAGGGAAAAGGACAAAAAGAAGAAAAATGAGAAAAGGAGACGATGACGACGAAGAAAAAAAAGAAGAAAAAACGAAGAAGAAAAGGAGGAAAAAGAAGAAAATGACGAGAAAAGAAAAGGGTTGCTCCCAAAATCATGCAGCCTTAAAAAAGTAATTCTATAAAGCAACACGCACGTGTACACAAAGCAATCTTATGAAACTCGATTGAAATAAATGTTTCCGATGATACAAAGCAAACATTATTAAAAAAGGTTATTAGGTGCACGTCCAGCAAGGTTCAGATTTGGTAAACAGGGTGTAAGCATAAAAATCGTCCGTCCCTCTCTTGGCTATTGTTATTACTTGTGTAATACCTGGAATACTTCAACGACTATCAAAGGAATTGCTGAGAATGAGTGATATATATATATGTATATATATATATATATATATATATATATATATATATATATATATATATGGAGAAAGAGAGAGAGAGAGAGAGAGAGAGTGAAGAGCAGACAGAGGATGGAGGAGGATAGCGCACCGAGGAGTCCGGAACGCCTCGGGCTGTCGCTGTTGAGGGCACACGCTCCCGGGATCATTAGCGGCTTGTCGTGGGCTTCAAAGAGTCTCTTTAGACAAAAAAGGAGAGATTAGAAATAGGAGAAAGAAAGAAAGGAAAAACATGGATGCAATCCCTCCATTACAAGCGAACTCGCTATTTTTTTTTTCCCATAAAAAAAAAAAAATCGATTTAAAATGAGATTCTTGGCATTTCTTACTCCCTTTTGTTCGCAGTTTCGCTTCTACAGAACAAATAACTAGCATGAGAACCTGAGCCTAGGCTGTAATGACGTTCACTTGTCTTAGAACACCACAAATAATTAAAGAAAAGTACCACCCGCTCGGAGGAAAAATATAACAGAAAAGTCTTGAGCACCTCTTCAAGACGAGAAGAAAGACCTACCACACGACTGTAGAAGACCTGGAAAGAAAAAGGATGGAGAGCGAAACTTTTTTTTATTTTAAGTTATTTTTTTTATTTTTTTTATTTTTTTTAGAGACAGATTATATATTTCGTCTTTTACTACTCGGGAGGTCGAACACTGTCTCACATCTTTCTAGGAGTTGCACGGCGAAGTAAGGACACAGGAACTGCCTGACGAAGTGTTCCCTGTTTTTTTTTTTTTTTTTTTTTTTTTTTTTTTTTTTTTTTTTTTTTTTTTTTTTTTTTTTTTTTTTTTTTTTTTTTTTAAAGAATGCATTGTTCAGTAACAGACTTTAAACACGCATTTTTGTAATTCTCATTGGAAATGTAGTTCCTACATAAATAAGGCACACTCCATTAAAATCAACATTGAATACATATACATCGACGTGAACTAACCCCGTCTTCTCCATATACTAAAAAAATGCTTAGCAATTACTTGAGTATTGCAAAGTCAACAGACATCTATACATTTTGAGTTGCGTGTTTGCTTTAGTCCCTCTTACCTTTACCTTTAATGACACTTTATCTCTCCAATACAAACCTGTTTTTAAGAGTTCAACAGGTACTCTAGAAAGTTTCCTCTTAACAGCAGCTACTGACCTGTTATTCACAGATTTTAATTATATTGTTTGTTCGATCATACTCCAGGAGCCCTTTGCACCGATTTCCAAAGCACATATTTAAAACCCAGATGCAATAAGATCAAGAGGGTCATTACAAACAAGTGACGTTTGCACAGCGAAGGGGCACGGCGAAGAAAACTAACCACATTGAACATTAAGATATTAAGATCTGATGGAAGCTGATGTTTGGGTTTGCGTTATGAATAGGTTATGGGCAGAACGGGGTATTTAATTAGTTTTGGAATTCACACACACACACACACACACACACACACACACACACACACACACACACACACACACACACACACACACACACACACACACACACACACACACACACACACACACACACACACACACACACACACACACACACACACACTTACACACACACACACACACATGTGCTGGAGCTAATATTATAACCCGGATGGATACGCTAATGGTAAATAAATACGAGGAAACGCGTGTTAATTCTAAATGCCAGTAATAACTGAGTTGAAATGAATGAAGGACAGAAAAATAGTGTAAGGATGTTTTTAAGGATGTTTGATGGATTTTATTCTTTCTTTCTTCTTCCCTCTGGCATATTTCTCTCTCTTCTTCACCCGCTCACTCATTCCTTCCCTATCTCTCTTTCTCTCTCTCTACATCTCTCTCTCTCTCTGGCTCTCTCAATCTATCTCTCTCCTCTCCTCCCCCTCTTTCTCCTTCTTCCATCCTCTCCTTACCCTGATCCCCTCCTATCCCCTCCCTCTATCCCCTCCTATCCCCTCCCTCTATCCCCTCCCTCCACCTCCTCCCCCCCCATCTCTGCATGACATCAGCAATATATCTGTCCTGCAATATCATCCCAGCTGCTAATGGTCAGCCACAACCAAAATCACGTTATGAGAGGGCGTCGTGGGAGAGCCTTCACGACCACAGCCAGCGACAGTTTTATATTCTTTAACAACTTGATAATGACGGCGAAGATGGAAGATAATGAGGAGTGATGACGCTTCAACTGCAGGGGAGGTCACGGCGGGGCATTATAATGATGGATCTATAATTCCTGTAGAAGGCTGTGTTTGAGAGAGGAGGAGGTCGAGGGGCGAGGGGAGGGGGTGGGGGGGGGGGGGCTGCTGTGCTAACTTCTGTGATATGTCAATGGTGAATGTATCTTACACGTATTTACACACGCTTATACGTACACGCAAACACATCTACACACACACACACACACACACACACACACACACACACACACACACACACACACAGTTTCTACTTCCTCTACAGGGACTTTTTTAATTGCCTCTAGCAGTGATAGAGAATTGAAAGTTCCGACTATCATTCTGTTATATAATTATGGATAGTGTGAAGATGTAATCCTAAGGGAAAAAAATCAAACAAATGTCTATCATAAAGAAGCGCATTGCCAATAAAATCAGTACAGATGTTTTTCATTTATTTATCTATTGGTCTATCGATTCATTGCCAACATGATCATCTTATTTTTCTGGCAAATTAAGCCAAAGGCGAGATCCAGAACCATGAGTCTTTGTTGCAATGTTCACAACACAACCTTCAACATCTGAGGTCTCGGCGATGGGAGGCAGGAAAATAGTGCAATAACTAGGTTTACTGACGATGCGGAAGTCTACCGGCGTGATGAACAGAGAACGACTGGCTCAGGTCAGAGGATACTAACGTTAAACATGGAAGAATTATTATTAATATCATTACTACAAAGACACATGTTCGTTTCCTGTTTGGTATTTTTTTACAAGTTCATTTGTCAGCTTTTCATGATACGCCCCAGGCAACATTCACTGCAGTATGAACTTTGCAATATTGCATGCATGTCATATAAATTTTCAGCAAAAACCCTCAGGCTGTATTCATCATAGATCCTCAGAGAACATGCTAGATTAATGGGAATATTTCATATTTCAAGTAGTTATTATTTCGACATTTTCTCTTAACCTTGCAGGGATTATAAAATATTCGCATTATATAAATACAACAGACATTGTACCCGCCCGAAGTGTCTAGCAACAATACGGCTTTGCCAGAGAATCAGAAAATAATAGTCTTATCCATCTCTTAATGCTCTCTTCAGTGCCATCAGCATCAGGCCATCTTGCGTCACAGCTCTTTCATCCGTGTTGTAGTTTCGTTCCTGTGTTTGTTATCGCTCTGTGTTCGGTTTTGTTGTTACGTAAGCTTTGGAACCGGTGCTTACGAAAGGAGGGACGGAGACACCATCACAGGTCCTATCTGCTGAGATCATCGTGCCAGACCGGTTGAGTCATAGGGATGTCGACATCATCAATGTACCCGGATACTCAATTTCGTTTGTGGTACATGTCTAAAACACCCGTTTCGTCAATATGCTTTTCGTGATCCACTGCATCGAAGCAATCGCAGAGTCAGTTATAATTATACCATTAATAATGCCGAATTCTGCGTTCTATGATGATCTTATCTTTTCGAAAATGTTCAGTCGGAGCGAGCGACTGTGGTCGTGAATGCGTCTTTCTACCTGTCCAGTCGGTAGATGGACTTATTATATTTAGATTTCCGTGAACGTCAGAATGTCCTTCGTTTTATCATTGACACCTTTTGTAATGATACAATCTAGAGCGCCATTAAAACAACGAAGGAAATGACTGAAATGGAAATGTTAATCACAACAATAACAAAATATAAAACGATTCTACGATGTCCGACTGCGTGAGTTTCTGCTTCTTTGACGTCAAAGCAGCAATGCTGATTACACGATATTAAAATTAATGTCATGCTCTTATATGCTCCAACACACACACACACACACACACACACACACACACACACACACACACACACACACACACACACATGCGTGTGTATCACAACTTACAGCTTGTCAATAAACAGAAAAAAACACACACATGCGAACAATGTAGAAACTCTCTCTTTCTCTCTCTCTCTCTCTCTCTCTCTCTCTCTCTCTCTCTCTCTCTCTCTCTCCCTCTCCAAGGATCACAAGCCACCCAAAGGGACAAATTCAAAGGATTCCTTGATTACGCCGTGGACTGCCTAATGAATGGCTTAGGGAATTGATATGGAAATATGAACAGTTTCCTTGGCATTAACGAGAAGATATCTATGTGCATCTTTTACTTTGGTGTAATTAGGTGTACACTAATTATGGTAGGAGTAGATTGGCCCAAAGAGTTCTTTCAAGACACCGGTTTACGAGGCAGGAATTATTTCCTTGTCTTTTAATGTTTTGGAAACGTTTGTTCAGGATTATCATCGGTAGACAAAGAGCACAAACTCTACGGTATTTGCAGTTTTGTAGGTGACTTCAGCTCTCCAGAGGTAAACAAAGTTGGGTTGTCTGAATCTGAAACTTTCAAACTTCCGGAAATGGGCCGGCAAAGCAAAAAACAAAACAAAACAAAAACAAAGCAAAAAAGAAAAGAAAAGAAAAAAAAGAATTAGTTTGTAGTTTGTGTTACCAATATATGGTACCTTCTGATGTTGCTGTTATCCAATCTTTGTCTTTATTGTTAGTTCTACTTCATCATTTTTACTCTTATTACTGTCACTAACATTATGATTAGTATCATCACCATCATCAGCTTGGAAGAGTTATGAACCGGATGCAACATGACAATATCGAATGTGAGAACGAACAACAAAAGTATCAGATCACTAATAGTCTCCCCGTGACTGACACGCATCGCCCATCAGTGTTCACTGGAGGGAGTCTGTGTTCCTCTCGTCCGAAGGGATGAACGGCGAAGCATCCCACGGAGAACCGCTCAGACATGCAATAATCGATGCTGCTAGACTCTGACAATCCTGTCTGCAGACTACTGCGATGACCTAATGCAAGGATTTCCGGGCTCCCTCAACTCCGCCCCTGCCGCCATTTCCCGGCATTCAGCCACATGCCTGGAGCGACCTTGGGGCTTGAAAATATTTGAATACACATACAGGGATTTCTGTTTATCATTGCATATTTTAGTGTGTGTATATTTCCAGGGATTCTGTTTATTGTTGCATATTTTACCATGTATTGTTACTTTGTTTTGTTTATTTGACGTTGTTGCCTATGATTTTTTTTATATCAATATGTTCTTAACGGCGTATATATGTATCTAGCTGTCTGTCTATTTATCAGTCAATATAACTATCTTACTCTCCACTAACTAATCTACTTATTTATCTATCTTTTGCACCACACTATACACCTATTTCTTTCGAATCGGAAAAAAGAACAGAACGGAACATGAACATAACGGAAACAATAAGTAAGAGACAAGACAGCACAGCTAAAAAACCCTCAGGAAAGCACAAAACACAACAAACAAGCAACAAAACCAAACACAAAAGAGAGAGCAATCTCCTCTCCTCCAAATCTAGCTCTCGCATAACTCGCCGCACATAGCACAGTGCTCCTGAATTCCCGCAGAGCACATTCGCGCTCCGCCCCATAACCCCGTTTAGCATGAAGAATTATACAGGAGGCTGACATGGTGGCCGCTGCGGGAGGGATGGAGGCATTATCGGCCAACCAGATGCTCGATAATCCATAGTGTAAACACCGCGATCGGCATCCACAAAGTGGCGGACACCGAGGGGAGAGGGGAGAGGGGAGAGGGAAGAGGGAAGAGGGGCGGGGAGAGGGGAGAGGGGCGGGGAGAGGGGGGGGGCGGGGAGAGGGGTGGGAGAGGGTAAGAGAGGGAATTAAGGAGGGAAAGGGGATTGAGGAGGGAAGGAAGAAAGAGGAAGATGGGGAAGCGGAGGGGAATGGATGAGATGGGCGAGGGGAAGGGAAAAGAAGGAGAGGAGGAAGGGGAAGTGGGGGATAGTTAGGTAAAGTAAGGAAGATGGGAAGTAAAGGAAAGAGGGATAGGGGAAGGGGAGGGACAGGAAGAGGAAGAGGAGAGTGGGCTGTGGGCAAAGGGGGGGGGGGGTGAAAAGATAAGGAACCGAGAAATAGAAGATAAGATAGAAAGAGGAGATGGGTAAGAAGAGGAAGGAGGAGGTGGGGTAAGGGCAGAAGGGAAGAGGGAAGGAATTAGCGAAAACGAAGGGGAAAAATGGGGGGAAGGTAGGAATGAAAGGTGAAATTAGGGAAGGGAAAGAGCAGCAGGAAAGGATGAGACGTATGAGGGAAGATGAGGAGTGAGAGATGAAGAAGAGGAAGAGATAGAAGTGATTGGGGAGAGGAGGGGAAGCAGTAGGGGGAAGGGGGAGGGGTGGGGAGAACACTCCGGGAAGGACACAGGGTAGCACTTGAGGACACGCAGGAGAGAGGAAATAAGGAGATGCGGAGGCGGTGTGGCGGAAGGACATGAGAAGGACAAGTCCGGTCCTGAAGGATCTGTTTTACTATGATCTTTAGCTTAATTTTACGACCATCATTGCTAGCGTTGTTAATTAAGTTTCTTTTCGTATCTTTGTTTTTCAGTAGACACACACACACACAGACACACACACACGCACACACACACAGACACACACACACAGACACACACACACACACACACACGCACGCACGCACGCACGCACATACACACACACACACACACACACACACACACACACACACACACACACACACACACACACACACACACACACACACACACACACACACACAAACGCGCGCATGCACATAAAATGTTGCGTTCCTTTTTCAGGACTTTGCTTTTCCTTTAACGTGTCTGCTCTGAAATTGTCAGACTATCCATGCGTTTCAATTTATTTATTTTTTCCATTTTTTAAGATTCTTTCTGTTTTCTCTTTGATAGCATCTTTTTTCTGGAAAACTTTTGTATGTACAAGCACTTTCATCTTTGTTATATTTTTGTATGATACTACGTCATTGATATATATATATATATATATATATATATATATATATATATATATATATATACACTGTAGTTAGAAGATTCCTATTACTTATAACAATTCCAATTTTTTATCAGTTTTATTTTGTAGAACAGGTTTAATCTATTCATATATATCATCATGATCATTATTTATTAATTCGCTTTTTTCAGCTATATATATCTATTTATTTTTGGTCTCCATATTAATGTACTTTCTCATATTAAAAAAAAAAGTTCTAGTGTTGCGTTTCCTGTACAAACCTTCCCTTATCTAATAAACCTCTCGGTTGTGTCAAGTGATATGTGTGTTTGGGGATAATGATATTGGTAATAAGGCTGATAATATCAATGATTTTGAAAATAGTAAATCTATGGGTTATACTAACTAAAGCGATGATAATAATGACAATCGATAATAATAATATTGATAATGAGGTTAATGATAATAATAAGGATGAAAAAAGGATAACACTGACAAGAGTAATGCTGTTTATAAGGATAACGATAAGAATTATAATGATGATGAAAATAATAATGATAAAAAGCAAAAAAAAAAAAAAAAATAATCATAATGATAACAAGAGTAATAACACTCACTGTAACGAGTAAATATAAACTTGAAAGGGAGCGCATGTTACCCATCCACACTCTCTACTCTGCGGATTTGTCGAATTCAGTGTGATGAGTTCAGGGTGAGTATCAGAGTGAAAGACTAGCATAAAAGGACCCCGTTGCCACCAGTAAGCTTGGACTTGCTAACTGGCTGACTCAAATACGACATAAAAGAGAGCACTCTAATCATAGGCCTACATTTATGCAACATATCCGAATTTAATGTAAAACGGCAAGCCTCTAAACTAAAGGTCTATCCACCTCTCATCCTTAAGTCTATCCAATTCTAATCCATAGGTCTATCCACCTCTCTCCCCCATGAGTCTATCCACCTCTAATCTAGAGGTCTATCCAACTCTCATCCATAAGTCTATCCAATTCTAATCCATAGGTCTATCTACCTCTCATCTATAGGTCTATCCACCTCTCCCCCATACGTCTATCCACATCTAATCTAAAGGTCTATCCACCTCTAATCTAGTGGTCTATTCAACTCTAATCCATAGGTCTATCCACCTCTAATTCATAGGTCTATCCACCTTTAATCTGTTGTTTTATCCACCGTTTAATTATCAGTCTATCCACCTCTAATCTATTGTTCTATCCACCGTTGAAATATCAGTCTATCCACCTCTAATTCATCGGTTCATCCTCCCTAGCCACAAGTCAGCTTGTTCCTCTCTATGGTGGTTTCCCGAGGCTTGTAATCATCATAATGATAGTAACAATGACAGTGATGATAATGATAATATTCATTATTTCACTCCTGATGCTACCAGTAATATTGATAATGCTGGTGCTGGTGATGCTGGTGCTGATGGTTGATTATGATAATAACATTTGTAGTTATAATAATATTGATGATGATAATGATGATAACAGTTGAAATGATATTGATGATGCAAGTTATACGATAATGATAGCAACAATAATGATAATAATTATAACATTGTTAGTGCAAATGATAATGAATGTAATGATAACCATGCTATTAAGGATGATAATAATGTTAATAAAGGTAATGATAAAGATATCAAAACAACAATCATATCACGATGACTACTAGATCTATCATCCGTCCCATAATAACCCCCCCCCTGTCTCCCCCACCCACCCATCACCTCCTGCCCCCTTAAAAACCTCCCAAAGCGGGCCTCGTGGCTAATAAGACAGTAGCTTTATGGCGCCCTGTTTAAGAAAGAAAAAAAGAAAAAGAAAGAAAGAATAAAAAAAAAGGATGAAGAGAACGGTTTCCGGACGCTTATTCCTCGCCGCGGAGAGAGAGAGTGAGTGCAGTGCGGTCGAGAGTGAAATCCCGCGCTAATATCCAATTTCGATCTAATGTGTTCACAATCCCTCGTATGGCGCAGAGTGTCGCCGCGTTTAGCACCTTCCTGTGAATCTGCGAGGCGGCGGAGTTATGGCGGGGGAGAAATGTGTCGGCGCGGCGGGCGGGCGGTCGGTCGGTCGGTCGGGGCTCGTTGGCGGATGGGGCGGATGTGACGCCGCTGATGGGGGTGTGAGGCTCGTTTCTGGAATTTGAAAGGATGATTACATACGCGGACGCACAGACACATACGCATACATACGAACACACACACACATACACATACATACGAACACACACACACACACACACACACACACACACACACATATATATATATATATATATATATATATATACATATGCATATCCACACATACATTTCTCTCAATATTTCCCCGCC
>BOPN01001168.1:246497-248267 GCA_017312705.2 Penaeus japonicus | reverse complement strand
AGACCCTTTTGGACAATAATGATATAATCTGCATACATAGTCAAATAAAATTTTATATATGTATATATATATACATATATATGTATATATATATATAAATATATATATATATATATTTATATACATATATCTATACACACACACACACACACACTCACACACACGCACACACACACACGCACACACACACGCACACACACACACACACACACGCACACAATCCCCCTAGGTGTTAACAAGCGCGGTTTTGTTTGACGCAGCAAGCCACAGGCCTTGGAGACCGCCAATAGAAAATCCCCGAGACTAGTATTGGTTGGTTGCTCATATTGGCATTCGGTGATGTATTGCCAGCGAGTGTATGTGGCGATAGTGGAGTAGGATGCTGCTGCTAGAAGGCCGTGCGGTAATCTCCGTGATGAATGTGGGCTTCGTATAGTGTTTATATAGGTCACGAGATCCACGGTATGTGTTCTCGTACACTTGGATGGAATACACGGTGTACGGAGGATCGGCTTCGTGTTACTGAGGAGTGCGAGATTGAATTCCTTTTCATGTGGCTACTACGGATTAGGTAATACTCGAACTAGTGCTGGAAGAGGCAGATATGTCAATTTACATATACAGGTACGAGTATTATCAGATGTCATTAATAGTTTGCTACAAAAAAATATTAGCATTATCATGAGATAACCATATTGTCATCATTACCAGTATCATTACAATACCATCATTGTCATCACCATTACCAATATCATTACAACACCATCATCATTAACATGACAATACCATCCTCCTCCTAGGCTTCATCATTACTATCACCTCTTAAATTAAGACTGTCATTATCATTAACAATACGCAGTACAGGAACAGAGAATTCGAAGGAAGATATTAAATGACTACACTGTCAATCTCTCTTCCAGTGTCGATTTACAGCCAGCGAGCTAAGACTCTTTTATACACCGTAACTGTGCTGTTTGGGCCCGAAATTTACATGTAAAGTAGGCCATATATATCACTGGTTGCGATTTTCCCAATATCTTCTTCGGTCAACGGAATGAGGCCGGGGCTCCGTGGATTGTCTGTTCTCGGCCCGAATACAGGAGTTTGCTGTGTTTCTTTTATTTATGGGTTTGGTATATGTTTATATATACGTATGTTCTTGTATCCCCCCCTCCTTCCTCGTTCTGTGTTTGATTTGATTTTTATATACTGTAAATAAATGATTTCTTGTACTTTTTTATTTTTGTCCTGTTTTCTCGTTCTGTTCTTGTGTAGTTACATTTGTTTTTTGTTTTTTTTTTCCTGAACACAGACCTGAACACAAATTATCAATGGCTGCTTTAGCTCTTGGCAGTGACACAGTAACAAACGTTAGGAAATCAAGCCACGCATCAAAGGTACTAAAACACCCCTTCAAAGGAAGAATAAAAATATACAAATCAGTAATCGAAATGACGAGACATTTGATATATGATGTTGTCATGGTTACGCACCATCTCCATTTACGATTTGAGCAAAACATATTGCAACAGCTTTCCAATGGAGCGTATTTTCAAGTTTTCCTAAGAAAAGAATTCATCCCAATTCTTGGAGGATTCAATAAGATTGCAAAAGATCAGTGACATTCTCTAGTCAAATCATCAAAAATAACAACCAATAATGCCAACAAATCCATCGTCAAAATACAAATTTCTTATTCAAAGTGAGTTCCCTTGAAGACCTGTTTTCTGACACTGAGTGCACCGAAAATGAATCTTTTAAATTGGCTCT
>BOPN01001168.1:186497-188997 GCA_017312705.2 Penaeus japonicus | reverse complement strand
AGAGAGAGAGAGAGAGAGAGAGAGAGAGAGAGAGAGAGAGAGAGAGAGAGAGAGAGAGAGAGAGAGAGAGAGAGAGAGAGAGAGAGAGAGAGAGAGAGAGAGAGAGAGAGAGAGAGAGAGAGAGAGAGAGAGAGAGAGAGAGAGAGAGAGAAAGAGTGAGAGAGAGAGAGAGAAATAGCGAGATAGATAGATAGATAAATAGATAGATAGATAGATAGAAAGAGAGAGAGAGAGAGAGAGAGAAAGAGTGAGAGAGAGAGAGTAATAGCGAGATAGATAGATAGATAAATAGATAGATAGATAGAGAGAGAGAGAAAGAGTGAGAGAGAGAGAGATAAATAGCGAGATAGATAGATAGATAAATAGATAGATAGATAGATAGAGAGAGAGAGAGAGAGAGAGAGAGAAAGGTAAGTGCAACAGAGAGTTTATATATGATTTCCTGTAAGCAACCAGTTAACGTAATAGCTGTAATATACCTATTTTTCCTAAGCCTTTTTTTATATAGAGGAAGTGTCAGAACTTTTGCTTTTTCAGATCTTACTGTAAAGTTTACCTTCAACTTAATCATGGCATCATGATTTACATGCTTTATCGTCTCATATCAAAACTCATATCGGGACTTTGAGTTAATCCAGCACTGGCTGCGGGCGCTCAGACAGGCTCAACATATGATGGTGATGGTGAGGATGATAATGATGATGATGATGATGATGGTGATGATGATGATGATGATGGTGAGGATAATAATGATGATGATGATGATGATGGTGAGGATAATAATGATGATGATGATGATAATGGTGAGGATAATAATGATTATGATGATGATGATGGTGAGGATAATAATGATGATGATAATGGTAATGGTGAGGATAATAATGATGATGATGATGGTGAGGATAATAATGATGATGATGATGATGGTGAGGATAATTATGATGATGATGATGATGATGATGATGATGGTGAGGATAATAATGATGATGATGATGATGATGATGAGGAGGATAATAATGATGATGATGATGATGATGATGGTGAGGATAATAATGATGATGATGATGATAATGGTGAGGATAATAATGATGATGATTATGATGGTGGGGATAATAATGATGATGATGATGGTGAGGATAATAATGATGATGATGATGATAATGGTGAGGATAATAATGATGATGATGATGGTGAGGATAATAGTGATGATGATGATGGCGATGCTGCTGCTACTTTGATATTGTGATGATAACGATGATGATGATGATGACGATATTTATTTTTGCCCATTTAAAAAACAAAAACAAGAAACTGCTGAATAGGTCCGGTCTTCGGAGCATAAAAAAGTCAGACAATAAAAGAAATAAAAGAAAACAAAACAATAAACAACACAAAATACAATTAAACAGCAAAACAATTCCCATCTAATCTGGACATTCAAACCTTCCCAGCTCATAAACTCACAAACTGTCCCCGAACACACAACACAATAAAAAATCTTGTCAATCTGTCTGTTCAGGAAATCTGTGGCAAATCATCTCGTAGAAAAAGATTAGGAGGCCGCCAGCACGACACATGTCAAGGCAGATTCTCCGTATTGTCATGTCAATTCCCTATCATGCGCCTCGCACTTATCAGAGATTCTGTTTCGAGGACAATGTCATCTTGAGGATATTGGCGATCACTTCAAGAAGAGTTGAATCCTATTTGGGAGAATGGACAGGCAGGCAGCTGATCCCCCCCCCTTTTTTTTCGTGTAGTTATTTTTTGAGGTTTCCATGTTTTGTTTGTTTGTTTGTTTTTTTTTCTAGGTAGTGTCGAGATTTTTTTTTCTTCTTTTCGTATATGTTTCTTTGTTTGCCTGTTTTTTTTTTGTTTTTTTTTTATCGTTTTGCCGGTCTTTTTGTTTTGTTCTATCTATGTGTCTATGAATTTATTATTTTTTCTTCTCTCTATTGCTCTATCAATCTTCTCCTCTTCTCTCCCTCCTTCCTCTTTCACTCTTCAGAACACACAGCACATCTCCCTCTCACCCCCAGTTTATTTTTCTCTTTCTTTCAGACTCTGCCATCCTGCCGCACTCTATGTCGCACCTGTCCTTTTCTTTCTCGTCTACTTTTTCTTCGTACTCTCTCTCTCTTCCCCTCCCCTCCCTCCTTTCCCCCTCCCCATCCCTTGTCCGTAAGCCCTTCCCATGTCCTCTCCTTCTCTTCTTCTCCTTCAGCCCTTCCCTTCTTTCTTCTCCTTCTCCATCTCCATCCCCTTGTGCCCCCCCCCCCTTTTCTCCCCCACCCCCTGCTGGGTATTCCTCTTACTTTTCTCTCAAACTTACTCCGCACTCTTTCTCCCTCCTCCCCCCTTTCCGGCCTCCTATTCCTTCTTTCTCCCTCTGCCCCTTCCCACCCCCATTCCCTCACCCCCCACTTTCTCATTTCGTCTTCTTCTTCCTTTCCCCCTTCCCCCTCCCCCAACACACTCAATCTCCTTCCTCCTAACCCCC
>BOPN01001168.1:177500-180539 GCA_017312705.2 Penaeus japonicus | reverse complement strand
TATATATGTAATTATATATATGATATAAATATATATATATATATATATATATATATATATATATATATATATATACATATATATATCCACACACACACACACACACTCACACACACACACACACACACTGATATCTGTTCATGTACCCTATATCGACCAGGTATAAAAAGTAAAAGACGTAGAACTAACACAAGCAAGCCAAAAACAAGAAAAACGAAAAAACCCAAGCCGGGTAGGCACCACGAAGCCAATCACAGAAGCAAAGCCAAAAGAACCAAACTTTACTGATCATTACACATGAAAATTGAAAGGAATGAGATACACGAGGCAACTTTTTCTTTCTTTCACGGATAGAATTACGATCGACAGTGTAAACCAGAACGCTACATAAACAGTGGTTGACCTTAATGTTAAAATACAACGCCCTAAACTGTAACGAAATACTCCTACTTTAAATCTTCTGCTTGAACTTTTATCAGGATAGATTCTTCTTTCTTTTTTTTTCTTTTTTTTCTTGACGTTTCGAAGTGAGATAATGATAACTATAAGAATAAGAATAGCAATTCTAACAATGTCACTAACATAATGATGGTAATGATAATAATTTTAATAATGATGGTAATTAATACTAGTAACAATTACGATAACAGCAATCAGCTGGACGTACCGAGAGTGCGACCACGGACGCGTCGTGCCAAGAGCTCTTAACGCGAATGCTGGTACATATGAGAGTACAGGCGAGATGTAGTAGGTGGAGCTGATGGCACAGCAAGCTGAGATTTGCGACTTGCGACGCGAACTTGCCGGTGCGCAAATAATAATGATAATATTGCTATTACTATTAATAATGATGATAATGATAAGACTGCTACTACTAATAATAATGATATGATAATACTGCTACTACTATTAATAATGATGATAATGATGATACTGCTACTACTACTACTAATGATGATAATGATGATACTGCTACTACTACTACTAATGATGATAATGATAATACTGCTACTACTACTAATAATGATGATAATGATAATACTGCTACTAATAATAATTATGATAATGATAATACTGCTACTACTAATAATAGTGATGATAATGATGATACTGCTACTACTAATAACAATGATAATGATGATACTGCTACTACTACTAATAATGATGATAATGATGATACTGCTACTACTAATAACAATGATAATGATAATACTGCTACTACTATTAATAATGATGATAATGATAATACTGCTACTACTAATAATAATGATAATGATAATACTGCTATTACTACTAATAATGATAATGATAATACTGCTACTACTAATAATAATGATAATGATAATACTGCTACTACTAATAATAATGATGATAATGATAATACTGCTACTACTACTAATAATGATGATAATGATAATACTGCTACTACTAATAATGATGATGATAATGATAATACTGCTACTACTAATGATAATGATAATAAAGATAATCATGATAATGATAATGATGATAATAATGATAATAATGATGATAATGATAATAATGATGATGATAATAATGATAATGATAATAATGATAATGTTGACAAAGATAACAATAATAATGATAGTAAAGATATTAAGAGTAATAATAATAATGTCAATGACAGCAACATAAATAATGATGATACTGATCTTGGTGATATTGAAAAGAGTTTTGGTGATGCGTTTCATATCCTCTTAGGACTAAAATCATCAATGACCATGAAGTTGCAACAGTGATTCGCAGAAAAAAAGAAAAAAAAAATATATCACCATAATGAAAATATATATGTATTTTTCATTTTTTTTATTATCATTTTATTACTATTATCATCATTGTTATTACTACCATCGTCGTTATTATGATTATCATTAGGAGTAGCAGTAGTAGTAGTGGTAATATTATTATTATAATCATTATAATGATCATTATCACTCTTATTATTATTCATATCATTAAGATTGTATTAGTCATTATCAATATCATCATCATTATCACTTTCACTATTATCATTATTATTATCATTAAAATCATTATTATCATTATCACTTGTATTATGATAGCCATTATCGTTATCATGATTACTATCATTGTTATTGTCATTAATACCATCGTCATCATTACCGTTATTAGAATTACTATCATCATTGTTATTACCATAATTGTTATCATTATTTCTATCATTACCATTATTCCTATCATAATCACTAATACCATCATCACCAATACAAATACCACTCTCCTTATCTGCACATCACCTTTATCAAAACCCCTATCAATGTCATTATCAATATCATCACCATCTCTCACCAATCCCTTTCGCTACAACGAATCAAATACAAGTAGAATATGCGTGAAGAATAAATCATAAATCGCTCGTTTTTGTGCAAGAATTAAGCCTCGTTGGTTGCCACAGAATATGGCATTTACTGCAGTCTGCCGCACTTCCCTCGGGGTTCGTGACCATTTTTCACTCGAAGGCCAAGTTGAATGACTTTCTCGTGATTTCGACATTCAACAGGAAGCATTGCTTGCTGTCTGTCTGAGGCTCAATTGCAGTACTGTACCCGGTCATAAAAGCACGTATTGAGGAATGAACAATGGTGAGAATCTTGTTGTTGGTAGTGGTGCTATTGTTGCTTTTTGTTGTTGTTGTTATTACTGGTGGTGGTGATGGTAGTGGTGATCCTCTTTTTCCTCTACTTATTAATGCTAGTATTATAATGATTATCATAATCATTATTATCACTATTATTATTATCATTATCATTATTAATATTATTAACATTATTATTATTATCATTATTAGTGGTAATAATATCGTTAACATCGTTATCATTAATATTATTGTTATTGTCATTATCATTATTATAATTGTTGTCATTACTCTTATTATTATCATTATCATTATTATTATCATTATCATTATTATTATCATTATTATTATTATTATTATTATTATTATTATTATTATCATTATCATTATTATTGTTGTTGTTGTTATTATTATCATTATTG
>BOPN01001168.1:172500-175000 GCA_017312705.2 Penaeus japonicus | reverse complement strand
GGGGGAGGGGGGGAATGCAAACACCAAGATTACTCTATTTGTGAATCGTGACCGAGTACATTGGTGTTATTATTTCGCGAGGCAATTTTGTGACTGATGCCTTTCCTCAAGCGTCATCTATATTTTATTTTTGTGTGTGCTGTATGTTGTAGGAAGTTTTATTCCTTTAATTCCATTTTCTGTATAAAAAAAAAAAAAAAATAGTGGATTAGATCTATTGTCAGGAATATTCTATCTTGTTTACTAATGGACTTTTTGTTTTGGTTTGTTATCCATTACAAAAAATTTACGCGGGGGGAATATATCAAAGAATTCGCAAATTATCACGAAAGTTAAAGTATTTTAGAGTGATAAATTGCCCTAACTACCAGACGAAAAAAAAAAAAAACTGTAGTAACATTTGAACTTTTTGTTCATTCGAATTTTCAAATAATACAACAATATCAATATAAAATCAAATATAAACAGAAAGTTGGCAAAATTAACAGGTTCATTATTTTACAGAAATGCAAACAGTTACTGTTAATACCTGACGTATTATTTGTAATAAATCAGGCGTAAGTATGATATATTACGAGTTAAAAGCCTACACGCTGGTGCGGCATGTCATTTGGACTTCATCCCTAAAATGTATCAGGAACACACTCACAGACATGCACACACTGACATACGCAGAGTGATACAGACGCACTGACACAAGGAAACACACGGGTACATAAACACAAGCACATATATCATAAAGATGGAAGACGTAGAATAGGAAAGTAGAGACAAGTGTGTGAAAGAAGTTTAAAGAGAGAGAGAGAGAGAGAGAGAGAGAGAGAGAGAGAGAGAGAGAGAGAGAGAGAGAGAGACAGAAAAAAAGAGAAACAGACAGAGAAAGGGAGAAAGAAAGAGAAAAATTCGATCATACCAAATGTAAAAGAAGACAAAAACTAAACGTAGAAAGAGTAACGAAAGAAATCCTTGATTGCTCTTTGCAAAACAAACATTCTATCATGTGTAAACTTGAGTAAACTTGCCATAACAAATGAAAATCTAAACGAGCGACCTCAAAACGGCCAGGCAAAGGCCGGCGCAGGAGCCTTCCTGCCATCGAACATAATGAGCGAAATATGTAAATGCCTCGAGGAGAGAAGACCGCCTTACCTGGTCCAGGAGGCGCCAGGTAAGTGCATCTTCTTCCAAGAACAGCCTTATTACGACAGCTTTATGGCGCGAGAGAGAAGAATTTCGGTGCTTTGCTCGCGACGCAAAGTGAGCGAAGTGAGCGAGGAGGCCATTGCTAGTACGTCTTGTGGTCGCCTCGCTCCGAAGGTTTCGCTTTTTGTTACTTCTAGGAATTTATTCTCTTTTCGTGTCCTCTTATGCTGTCTTCCTTCCCTCTTCTGCTGTGGGTGTTGGTCTTTCGCGCTTTGGTTTACAGTCTGGCTTTTTTGTTTCGGTCTCTCTCTCTCTCTCTCTCTCTCTTTCTCTCTCTCTCTCTCTTTCTCTTCCTCCCTCCCGCATCTCTCGGTCTCTCTCTCTCTCTCTCTCTCTCTCTCTCTTCCTCCCTCCCTCTCTCCCCACGTCTCTTTCTATCTTTCTTTCTCTCTCTCTCCTTCTTCCCCCCCCCCCCCCACCACACACTCTCTCTCTTTCCTTCTCCCCCCTACTCTCTCTCTCCCTCACTGCCCTAACCCCCTTTCACCCAAGAAAGAAAAAAAAAATAAAAAAGAGCCTACAAAAAAGAAAGAAAGAAAGAAAGAAAGGAAAAAAAAAAAAAAACACATACAAAACATGTCCACAACCAACATTTTCTACGCATTTCCATATTTCCGCTACATACTTGCGTCAGTTTCTTTTTCCGATACAAATAGCGGTGGGAAATCTACACCGCTACAAAGCTCCGCTACAAAGCTCCGCTACAAAGTTCCGCTACAAACGCAACCTTTGAAACATCGACCAGAGAGAGTTGCTCTTGGCAAAACAAACATTCCGTCTTGAGTAAAATGCTAAAGGCCGGAAGGGATTGCAACCAGAAATCGCTTCTAGGGGATGCGGGGACGTGTTTTTGATTGTCTTCGGAGGACATGATGACGAAGGAGATGAACGATGGGAATAAGAGGGATGTTGGTGATGATATTGATGATGATGGAGATGGTAATGACGATGATGATGGCAGCTGTGGTTGTGATGATAGTGGTAGTGGTGATGATGATGATGATGATGATGATGATGATGATGAGAAGGAGGAGGAGGGGGAGGGGGAGGGGGAGGGGAGGGAGAGGGGAGGAGGAGGAGGAGGAGGAGGGGGGGAGGGGGAGGGGGAGGAGGAGCAGCAGCAGCAGCATAATGGTAATGATACTCCTGATACTACTACTGATAAACAATATAGTAATAATAATAATGAAGATAGTAATAATCACAGTAATAGTAATAAGGATAGTAATACTGAAGAAGATAATAGTACCATGATAATGAGGATAAAGATAATAACTACAATGATGATCATAATTGT
>BOPN01001168.1:155000-165000 GCA_017312705.2 Penaeus japonicus | reverse complement strand
CTTTCTCTCTCAATCTTACCTCCATACCCTTAACCTCTCCCGTCTTTCCCGTCTCTCTCACTCTCTCTCTTTCTCTCTCTCTCTCTCTCTCTCTCACACACACACACACACCAAACGCCAAAGCCAACGCTCACATACCCGTCGTGAAATCTAATAACATATCCATCGATCATTTTTTTTCTCAGAAGAAACCTGCATGTTATAAACACGAATCTCCACTGATGTCAATACGGTCTCAGTTCGAAGCCGGAGTCAGATGCAACGCTTATGATATTCAAGCTTTGCTCCCTAACTCTTCTTCGGCCGTTGCGTGTGTGATAGTCATTGTGAGCTTGTGTATATCATATTTACTAGGATATTGCATGCAATCCGACCGAAATAGACTAGGAGGAGGAAATTTGGGAAATGGGCCGGTCAAAAGAGGAAGAGGAGGAAAGGTTGAAGAATGAAGGAGGAGGAGAGTGAAATGAAAGCAGAGTGAGTGTAAGTGGTATCTTTAAGATTATAGGGTTTTGGTTTTATTTTTATCAAAGAGATAGAGAGAGAAGGGGAGTATGCACAGAATATATATATATATATATATATATATATATATATATATATATATATATATATATATATATACATATACATATATATACACACACATACACATATATATATACATATAAATATATATATATATATATATATATATATACATATATATATATATATATATATATATATATATATATATATATATATATACATATATATAAATATATATATAATTATATGTATACGTATTTATACATGTGAAAATGAATATACGTGCATACGTATATACATAAACATACACACACACAGATATATATATGTATATATATATGTATATATATATATATATATATATATATATATATATATATATATATATATATATATATATATATATATATATGTATATATATATATATAATATATATATATACATATATACATATATATATATATATATATATATATATATATATATATATATATATATACATATATATATATATATATAATATATATATATATATATATATATATATATATATATATATATATATATATATATATATATATATATATATATATAATATATATATATATATATATATATATATATATATATATATATATATATATATATATATATGTATATATATATAAATATAAATATATACATATATATATATATATATATATATATATATATATATATATATATATATATATATTATTTTATATATATATATATATATATATATATATATATATATATATATATATATATATATATATATATATATATATATATATATATATATATATATATATATATATAATATGTACTGGAAAAAATTATAATAATTTTTAGGATTTTTCACTTTTTTATCTTTAACACCTCATATCTTATATTATATGATTGTATTATCTTTAAATGTTAAGGATCATGTTTTTGGATTATTACTCGTCTCTACCTCGTCCCTCAGCCTTGTTCTTAAACCATTTCCACACATATCCACGTTCCCGGAATTCCGGTTTCCGGTTACTAATCATTGTTTATATTACCTAATGTGTGTGCCAATGTCCCAGTATCAATTGACCCATAATTAGTCGTAGAAGTCATTAAGGATAACCTGTTGAAGTATCATGGGCAGAGGAAAAGACTTGAGTCAGGCTGATTTTTAAGCAGTCGAAATTTATCTACAAGAAACATCCCTCGACTGTAAAGAAATCGCTCATAAAGTTGGTGTATCATTATCTAGTGTGTACAGAGTGAAAAGTAAGAATGAAAATATCGAAAATTACGAGCCAAAACGTGTTGGAAAGTGTGGAAGGAAATCCTGTACCACCCCAAGACTGGAGAGAATTCTCATTGATATGGTAAGAAAAGACATTTCAAAGTCTTCAAGACAACTAGCAGCTGACTTAGTGGACTATGATGTACAATGTACACCCTCAGCTGTTAGAAAAAAAAAGTTTATTAAGCTGGGTTACCGTGCCTGTAGGCCAACTAGAATGCCAAGACTAACCGAGGCCATGAGGAAGAAAGGGCTGGCTTGGGCCAAGGGACACAGCCACTGGACATCTGATGACTGGGAAAAGGTAAATATGCATTAAATTTAGCTGAATTCGTTGTTTTTCTACACAAATTAATTAAAATAACTATTTCTCTAAATAAAATAGCGAACATTTCATGTTTGATTCAAGATGCTGCATCTAGATTGAAAAAAAAAATCTTTGTTCCAATTCATGTTTGATGAAACCCACTTGAAGACTGGGGTTTACAAAGCTGTAATTTAAGTTTGAGTCAAAAAAAAAAAAAAAAAAAAAAAAATCAATTAATTTGTTTTGTTTGCATCCAGGTATGTTTCTCTGATGAATCAATGATGGAAATACTGAGTGATAGGCGAAAATTCGTGAGGAGGACGTCAAAAGAGAAGGACCAATTCCTAACTGTCAGAAGACTGCAGTCGTCTCTTCCAAAGTCATGGTTTGGTCCATCATATCTGCACAAGGTACAGGTCGTTTAGAGATCGTGGATGGCGCTCTGAATCAAGACGGATGCCTTAAGATAATAAATAAACGCCTGGTACCCCAATTTCGTGAATGGTTTCCTGACAATAACGGAATATTCATGCATATATATATATATATATATATATATATATATATATATATATATATATATATATATGCATATATATATATATATATATATATATATATATATATATATATATGTATATATATATATATATATATATATATATATATATATATATATATATATATATATATATATATATATATATATATATATATATATATATATATATATATATACACATATATATATATATATATATATATATATATATATATATATATATATATATATATATATATATATATATGCATATATATATGTATATATATATATATATATAGGGCAAGGGGTGGGGATGTAAGGGTATGTTTGTGTTTGTTTGTATGTTTGTGTTTGTTTGTTTCTTTGTGTGTGTGTGTGTGTGTGTGTGTGTGTGTGTATAAACACACACACAGATAGATATATAAATAGGTAGGTAGATGAATAGATAAATTCTAGCAACTATTTATTCAAACGCAAATGATAATGTTAATAAGGTAATGATGATAATAACAATATTGATAATGATAAGAATAGTAATGATAAAAATGATTATTATGATAGTGATGATTATTGCAATTATGAGGGTTATAATGTTTGCAACAATAATGATAATGATTGCAACGATAATTATTATGATTATTGCAATAATAATAATTATTATGGTTGCAATAATAATGATCATAATGGTAATTACAGTTATAATATAAACGATAACACTTATGATATTCATAGCAATGAAAAGAGTAGCACCCATAGTAATAACAATACCAACAATAATGATAGTGATAATGATGGTATTGTAATAATGAAAGTAATAATAGCAGTTATACCAACAATAGTAATGATGATAATGATAATTGATTATTGATCATCATCATTAACATAACCACCAAAACGATGGTAATGATGAGGATAATGATAATACTAGTAATGATAATAATGCTAATGATAGCAACAGACATGATAATGATAATAACAATAATGAAGATGATGCTACAACTGACAGTAAGTGATAAGAAAATAATGAAAGATTTGCCGATAATCACAATGATGATAGTGTTAACAACGCAAATATCTCAAAGGACGCCGAATAATCCATGATGATAGGATGTCAGAGCAGGAAAAGGTTCAACACGAAAGAGAATAAGCGGGAGAGTAAGAAGAAGAATAGGAAAAGGAATTCTAAACTACAATAGAGATATGATATATGATTTAAAAGTCAGGAAGGAGAAGACTATGGCGATTGAGGAAAAAGAAGATGAGGAAAATGTAGTAGTATTGGTAGAAGTAGCAAAGGATGAGGAAGAGAAGAAGGGAGAGGAGAAAAAGGGGGGGAAAGAAGAAGAAGAGGAATAAGAAGAAAAATGGAGAGAAAGAAGGGGAAGAAAAAGGGAGAGAAAGAAGAAGAAGAAGAAGAACGAATGGAAAGTTGGATCAGAAACACATATCATGATTTGAGGTCAGGAAGAAAAAGATTATGTTGACGAAGACAAAGATGAAGAACAAGTAGCAATAGTAACAGTAGAAAAAAAAGAAAATGAAAATGAAGATAAAGAAGAAACGGAAGCTGTAGAAAGAGCAAAAGAAGAAAAAGAAGGAGGACGGGGAGGAGGACAAAAAGAAGGAGAGGAAAAGGAAGGGGAAAGACAGAAGAAGACCAAACGAACGAACGAAGAAACCCAAACAAACAGATAAACCAAACATCCTCAAGCAAAGGACAACAACCAAGCCCCAGGAAATCAGTCAGTGTTGCCATGATTTGAGGTCAGGATTTCCGTGTGACAGGCGAGACAGCCAGACCACAGCGTCCCCCCCGCCCCCCAAAGGCACGCGTCCGGGGTGCCACTTCGGCAACTAATTGTGGCAGCTCCTGGAATGCGGATGGGCGGCTTGTGAATTAGACGAACGCTCCCGTCGACGCGTGACGTCAGAGGGAGGAGCGGGGTTTACACTAGGAGGGCTTAGGGGGGGGGGGGGATGGTGAGTGGGGGTTTGGGGTTTAGGTAGGACGGGGTGTTGGGGGGTTTGAGTGTGGTGGGGGGGCGGGTAGTGTGAGGTCGAATTAATGGGAGTTTTGGAAACCGATCTATGTGGCGTGTTTGAGGCTGTTGGAAATGACACGTATTGATTCTCTGGTTTATGGGTTTGAGTCGTTTATTAATTTCGAGAATTTGAATGATGTTTGTTAGTCTTTAATCTTTATAGGTGGTTTGCTTATATTGAGGTCGTGATCCGGACAAGTGTCGTGACTTAGAATGAAATTGAAGGATTCTTCACCGTTGTGAACCCTCATAGGAAATAGGCTCACTACCAGTAAAAGGAATATTTCCGCTTAATTCTTTTAAGTCTCTTAGGCATTCTCTGAGGTTTCCTCTTAGTGCTCTAAGTTTTTTCGTTCATTAAGGGCTTCGTTAACTGACCTATTTTGATTCTGGGTTATTTTTCCTAGCAATCACATGGCAATAGATCGCCTGATTTTATTGAAAGTCCCACAAGGCTGGAGCGATGCTTCGAAATGCATTCAGATGAAAATCCCTCAGAACTGATTTCACTAAGATTTATCAATTCTTAAAGCCATGAATCATTCAGTAACCTGTCCATTAAACCTACAAATTACTTAGACATTAAGGCTATCAAATGCCGTCATCAGTTTTCTAGTGTTCATTTCCATTTTATCACACCATTTTTCAAAACATAATGACCGAACAATATCTAACCCACTTACGCAAACCCAAAATATGATTAACTTGATTCACGCAAAGTTGCTCTCTGTTGAGAAACATAGAAACCAGTCAACGTCGTCTGAAGTGACGTTCTTGAATATGCATTATAAGTCCCCCATCTAGGAATTTACATAACCCACTGAAGAGCTTGATGTGACCTGGAATGACAGTAATCCAGTATCACCATCGAAAGCCAAATCAAAGTCTAGAGAATACAGAAACTACAAGGACCACGGACACTATAAGAACAACAGAAACTACAGGGACCACAGAAACTACAAAGACCACAGAAACTACAAGGACCACAGAAACTACAGGGACCACAGAAACTACAGGGACCACAGAAACTACAGGGACCACAGAAACTACAGGGACCACAGAAACTACAAAGACCACAGAAACTACAAAGACCACAGAAACTACAAAGACCACAGAAACTACAAAGACCACAGAAACTACAAGGACCACAGAAACTACAAAGACCACAGAAATTTCAAAGACCACAGAAACTACAGGGACCACAGAAACTACAAAGACCACAGAAACTACAAAGACCACAGAAACTACAAAGACCACAGAAACTACAAGGACCACAGAAACTACAGGGACCACAGAAACTACAGGGACCACAGAAACTACAAAGACCACAGAAACTACAGGGACCGCAGAAACTACAGGGACCACAGAAACTACAGGGACCGCAGAAACTACAGGGACCGCAGAAACTACAGGGACCACAGAAACTACAGGGACCACAGAAACTACAAAGACCACAGAAACTACAAAGACCACAGAAACTACAAAGACCACAGAAACTACAAAGACCACAGAAACTACAAAGACCACAGAAACTACAAAGACCACAGAAACTACAGGGACCACAGAAACTACAAAGACCACAGAAACTACAAAGACCACAGAAACTACAAGGACCACAGAAACTACAAAGACCACAGAAACTACAAAGAGCACAGAAACTACAGGGACCACAGAAACTACAAAGACCACAGAAACTACAAGGACCACAGAAACTACAAAGACCACAGAAACTACAGGGACCACAGAAACCCCCAAAGACCACAGAAACTACAAAGACCACAGAAACTACAAGGACCACAGAAACTACAAGAAAGTCTTAGAAACTACAAAGAGCACAGAAACTACAGGGACCACAGAAACTACAAAGACCACAGAAACTACAAGGACCACAGAAACTACAAAGACCACAGAAACTACAGGGACCACAGAAACTACAAAGACCACAGAAACTACAGGGACCACAGAAACTACAAAGACCACAGAAACTACAAAGACCACAGAAACTACAAGGACCACAGAAACTACAAAGACCACAGAAACTACAAAGAGCACAGAAACTACAGGGACCACAGAAACTACAAAGACCACAGAAATTACAAAGACCACAGAAGCTACAGGGACCACAGAAACTACAAAGACCACAGAAATTTCAAAGACCACAGAAACTACAGGGACCACAGAAACTACAGGGACCACAGAAACTACAGGGACCACAGAAACTACAAGGACCACAGAAACTACAAGGACCACAGAAACTACAAAGACCACAGAAACTACAAAGACCACAGAAACTACAAAGACCACATAAACTACAGGGACCACAGAAACTACAAAGACCACAGAAACTACAAGGACCACAGAAACTACAAAGACCACAGAAACTACAAAGACCACAGAAACTACAGGGACCACAGAAACTACAAAGACCACAGAAACTACAAAGACCACAGAAACTACAAGGACCACAGAAACTACAAAGACCACAGAAACTACAAAGAGCACAGAAACTACAGGGACCACAGAAACTACAAAGACCACAGAAATTACAAAGACCACAGAAGCTACAGGGACCACAGAAACTACAAAGACCACAGAAATTTCAAATTTTAAGAGCAATACAGGGACCACAGAAACTACAAAGACCACAGAAACTACAAAGACCACAGAAACTACAAAGACCACAAGAAACTACGGGGACCACAGAAACTACAAAGACCACAGAAACTACAAAGACCACAGAAACTACAGGGACCACAGAAACTACAAGGACCACAGAAACTACAAAGACCACAGAAACTACAAGGACCACAGAAACTACAAAGACCACAGAAACTACAGGGACCACAGAAACTACAAAGACCACAGAAACTACAGGGACCACAGAAACTACAAAGACCACAGAAACTACAGGGACCACAGAAACTACAAAGACCACAGAAACTACAAGGACCACAGAAACTACAAAGACCACAGAAACTACAAAGACCACAGAAACTACAAAGACCACAGAAACTACAGGGACCACAGAAATTTCAAAGACCACAGAAACTACAAAGACCACAGAAACTACAGGGACCACAGAAACTACAAAGACCACAGAAATTTCAAAGACCACAGAAACTACAGGGACCACAGAAACTACAAGGACCACAGAAACTACAAGGACCACAGAAACTACAAGGACCACAGAAACTACAAAGACCACAGAAACTACAAAGACCACAGAAACTACAAAGACCACAGAAACTACAAAGACCACAGAAACTACAAAGACCACAGAAACTACAAAGACCACAGAAACTACAAAGACCACAGAAACTACAAAGACCACAGAAACTACAAGGACCACAGAAACTACAAAGACCACAGAAATTTCAAAGACCACAGAAACTACAGGGACCACAGAAACTACAAAGACCACAGAAACTACAAAGACCACAGAAACTACAAAGACCACAGAAACTACAAGGACCACAGAAACTACAAAGACCACAGAAATTTCAAAGACCACAGAAACTACAGGGACCACAGAAACTACAAAGACCACAGAAAACTACAAGACCACAGAAACTACAAAGACCACAGAAACTACAAGGACACAGAAATTCACAAAGATCACAGAAATTTACAAAGACCACAGAAACTACAAAGACCACAGAAACTATAAAGACCACAGAAACTACAAAGACCACAGAAACTACAAAGACCACAGAAACTACAAAGACCACAGAAACTACAAAGACCACAGAAACTACAAAGACCACAGAAACTACAAAGACCACAGAAACTACAAAGACCACAGAAACTACAGGGACCACAGAAACTACAAGGACCACAGAAACTACAAAGACCACAGAAACTACAGGGACCACAGAAACTACAAAGACCACAGAAACTACAGGGACCACAGAAACTACAAAGACCACAGAAACTACAAAGACCACAGAAACTACAGGGACAACAGAAACTACAAGGACCACAGAAACTACAAAGACCACAGAAACTACAGGGACAACAGAAACTACAAAGACCACAGAAACTACAGGGACCACAGAAACTACAAAGACCACAGAAACTACAAGGACCACAGAAACTACAAAGACCACAGAAACTACAGGGACCACAGAAACTACAAAGACCACAGAAACTACAGGGACCACAGAAACTACAGGGACCACAGAAACTACAAGGACCACAGAAACTACAAAGACCACAGAAACTACAGGGACCACAGAAACTACAAAGACCACAGAAACTACAGGGACCACAGAAACTACAAAGACCACAGAAACTACAGGGACCACAGAAACTACAAGGACCACAGAAACTACAAAGACCACAGAAACTACAGGGACCACAGAAACTACAAAGACCACAGAAACTACAAGGACCTCTCTATAGCATTCAACATATCTACCCCTGGTAAAGCTTTCCACAAGGCGTACGATCGCAATGGAAGACGTGGCATAAGCTGGACTGGCATTGCAACAGTAAAGCCAGACTGAAGTTTATAGAATACACAGAGCAGTCACCGTACCTCAAATGGCCTCCCTGAAACCTTCATTATATCTCCCCCTTGAAAGAATTTACATAAGGCCTTACGAACCTAGTGGAAGGCCTGATATAAAGCGGAGCGGCGGTGACCTGATTTTATCATCTGTAGCCAGATTAAGGTCCGATTGAATCCCAAACGAAAATGATCCTTTCGACAAAGGTCTGGAGCTGCTCTGACCTTGCGTGCAACTAAGGTTCAAACGACATTACAATCCGGTGCGGATCTGAGCTTTAGCAAACAGGTTTTAGATACAAGATCTCGCGTGTGCAGCAAATTGGTTTAAAGGAATTGAGTTACAAGGCGAAGTGTAGTGGGTCTGGCTGGCTGGCTCTCTGGTGATGACGTCACTTTGATTAGCGTTCGGTGGAGGGTCGGGGGTTCGTAGGGGTGGGGGGGGGGGTCAGGAAGGAGTGGACTTAGGGGTGACGGGGTAGAGGGAGCTAGCTGTAATGAGGGACAGAAGGGTGGGGTGAAAGAAGGGAGAAGAGAAGGGAAGGTTAAAAGGGAGAGAGATGGGGGGGGGGGAGAGAGAGAGAGGGAGAGATGGGAAAAAATAGACACAGATAGATAAATAGATAGAGGAAGAGAGATAGATAGAGAAAGAAAAAAAAAGAAAGAAAAGAAAAGATAGGTAGACAGATAGGTAAACAGAGATAGATACATACATAGATAGATAGATAGATAGAGAGAGAGAGAGAGAGAGAGAGAGAGAGAGAG
>BOPN01001168.1:145000-147500 GCA_017312705.2 Penaeus japonicus | reverse complement strand
TAACAACTCCACGACCCTTATCTGGTTTAGTGATGACGATGTTATTATCATCTTTTAAGATTTTTAAGGGTGCAAGGAAGGCGTGTGGATTACAATTGTCCTTGGTATGACATTTGAATTTCTTTTAAGTATCATGTGTCACAGTAGAAATGCTGTTGGTGATATGTTTCCATCTTTATATATATATATATATATATATATATATATATATATATATATATATATATATATATATGCAGTTTTTGATGGTGTGACATAGTTTTTTCAAAACAGAAAGAATTGGTTATAGGAAATGAGTACTTGGTGGCATACAATGAACGAAGACCTAAAGAAAGGCTTCTGTTTATTTATTTCTGATAATATTCCATCGGAAAAGTTAAAAATAACCTTATTCTTATCCACCTTGATTAGGTCAATTCCTAGTTTAGCTAGCTTCTTATTATGTCTGAAATCAACATTGCATAATTTCTTATCTATATTTCTGTCATTGATGGATAATAAGCCTTTGGAATCAAAGTAAGAAATAGAAAATAAACAGAAGTATCATCCTTGTTCTTTTTTATGTTAGGATTTTTTTGTTTGTTTTTTTGTTTATTTATTTCCCAATCCAAAAGATCGAAGCACCATGAACGATATGTCCTGGTAGTTTGGAATGTGGGACAATACACTCTAAATTTAATAAAATCGGGCAGCTAATTCCCATAAAGATTTACATGTCTCAAGGAATTTTAGGTCTTTCCCTTTCTTGATGCGGAAAGAATTCTTTTCGATCTTCTTTGTAAGAGGTCATCTGCAATCACCTTTAGCAATACTGAATTTAAATCTTAACCTCCCACCTAAACAGATTTGATCTGATCATAGCAGAGTCACTCCACATCCTAACCATGAATCACAACTGAACAACACTTCCACTGCAACCGCCCTGTTTACCATCTAAACTACCAACCCCGACTGCTTTGGTTAGTACCTTTTACTTGCTTTTTTGTCTGTGGTCATTTGATGATTTTTGTGTTTTTTAATTCTGTATTTTTTTAGTTTTTAATGTTTGGAATTAACTTTTCTCTGTTTTGTTTTGTTATAGCACTGATGATGGATATTGCATCTCCGAAACGTTTGTAAATTTCAAATGAGGAATTCTCAACCGTGTTGGTTCACCTCTTCCTTCTACGAATTCGTTTCCCACGGGACTCATTTATAACTCAGTATATATATATATATATATATATATATATATATATATATATATATATATATATATATATGTGTGTGTGTGTGTGTGTGTGTGTGTGTTATGTATACACACACACACACACACATCAAACAAAAGCCAGGAAACAAGACAGATAATCAAAGGAGAGAAAGAGAGCCCTTTTTGAAAAAAAAAGAAAAAAAAAAGGCAGAAAAGTGATAGCACCTCATTAAGCTCCCCGTGAAAACAAACGCCCCATTGAAATGTAACCAGGGAATCCAGTGCAACAAAAGCAGGAAAATTCACACGTAATTTGATTTTCTCCTTTTTTTTTGGATATGCACGATTGCACGATGGGACTTTTAGAACTTGATAATCAAATTGGGATTGGGATTTAGGGGTGTATATACCCAAATATTTTTCCCGCTCTCCGTCGTCACGTATTGAGGTGCGACGGCTGGCCGGTGCGGTGTAGGTGAATGGCGCGGCGGGAACAAAGGTGTTTACATGACTTTTGAATATATAGTTAAGGGGGAGGGAGAAGGAGAGGGAGAGGGAGGAGAGGGAGAGAGAGAGGGAGAGGGAGCTGGAGAGGGAGAAGAAGAGGGAGCGGGAGAGCGAGAGCGTGATTGAGATTGAGAGTGAGAAAAAGAGAGAGAGAGAGAATGAAAGAGAAAGTGAGAGAGAAAGAGACAGACATAGAGAGATGAACACAGAGAAAGAAAGAAAGAGAAGAAAGAGAGAGAGGGAGAGAGAGAGAGAGAGAGAGAAAGAGAGAGAGAGAGAGAGAGAGAGAGAGAGAGAGAGAGAGAGAGAGAGAGAGAGAATGAAAGAGAGAGTGAGAGAGAAAGAAACAGACATAGAGAGATAGACACAGAGAGAGAAAGAGAGAAAGAGAGAGAGAGAGAGAGAGAGAGAGAGAGAGAGTAAATCAGTGAGAGAAAGAGAAAGAGAGAGAGAGAGAGAGAAGGATGATAGACAGAGAGAAAGAACTAAAAGTTCCCACCGGACGATCTACACCACATACTACTTCACATAGTTTAGCGCCCCTATATTTCAATGTCTAGAATTTACACCTATTTTACAAGGATACCTGGACATAACACAACCAAGTTCATAAATTTCACACCAGAAAAAACAACAACAAGATATATATACAGCTGACACTAGACAGACAGAGAGAGAGTGAGAGAAAGAGAGAGTGAGTGAGAGAGAAAGTGAGAGTGTGTGTGTAGATGTGTGTGTATGTGTGTGTGTGTGTGAGAGAGAGAGAGAGAGAGAGAAAGAGAAAGAGAGAGAGAGAGAGAAGGA
>BOPN01001168.1:115000-120000 GCA_017312705.2 Penaeus japonicus | reverse complement strand
GTCGTGCTCTGCTCAACGTTAATTCATTCTTTCTTTTTTCTTTTTTTAAATTGTATATTTTCTATTGCATATATTTGATCGTATCCGCTATTCTCTCTACTTTATGTGCAATTGCAATTACTCTTTCTCTCTTGTCTATGTATTTGTTCCTCCATGATTGTGAAATGAAGAATCCTCATTATTATGATTCGCCATGTGAAGCAGCCGAAGACAGAACATTTACATCCTTGCTTGCAGGATACACGTGCATTCAGGTAGGTTGACGTGGCAATTTCAACATTTATAGTATATGGTATTGTGCAAAAATATGGGAATTACAATAAAAACGAAAGTGGGGCGACATGGCGTCATCAGTTGCTCAGCTGTTGTTGTTGTTGTTATTAGAAATAGCATCCGCCATTCGTAGAGGTTAGGAACTTATGAAATGGAAAGCTAGTCACGAAAAAAAATATATATTGTCGTCATTTCTGAGTTGGTCGTGAGAGAGAAGTGTTTCGTACAAGTGGACCACAGAAATAATTTTCACACACCAACATGCACACACATACATACACACACACACACAAATCAGGTTTTGCAACACACACGCAGCATACGCCCTCACACCGCCCCAGCCGCGCACACGGCACGCGGCCACCCGCCCACAACCACACCCACGCCCCACGCCCGCCCCACAAATTTACGCCCGGCCACAAACACCTGCCACACACACAAAACAAACAAACACAAAGAAAAGCGAATTCCAACGCCACTGTATGCCTCTCTCTACTCAACGGCCAGTTTGCTGTTCGGCAGCAAACACATAATAACTAATGGACACATGGAAACTTTTTCGAGACAAAATTAATTGTTTGTCTTTGTGAATTATAGTCATTTGTTTGTCTGTGTGAATTAAGGATATTTCTTTTGTCTTTATGATCTATAACCATTTGTTTGTCTGTATGATGTGGATGTATATATATAATTATCAATTTATTTATCTTTAGAGTTAAAGCGAAATAAAAGGTACTCGAAAAGAAAGTAATTGTCCGCGGACATAGAAACAAGAAAAATTGTGAAGGCATTCTTTCCCAATGTAATAAATATAAGTAAGAAATAAGTAGAAAATAAGTAGAAATGGAGAATAAGAAAATAGAAGTAAGAAAATGAAAAATTCCCAATAGGCGTAGAAAAATTATACGGCATACTTATAACAATCCTACATTTATTTGAACGTGGTAGTATCTAAGCTGTAGATTATCCCCATTCTGCAATAAAGTGGTAAAATTTAATCTGTATATATGTTGCTATTTGCATGCTCATTCTCCGAAGCGTATTAAATAGAGGACCACAGAAACTACAGGGACCACAGAAACTACAAAGACCACAGAAACTACAAGGGCCACAGAAACTACAGGGACCACAGAAACTACAAAGACCACAGAAACTATAAGGGCCACAGAAACTACAGGGACCACAGAAACTACAAAGACCACAGAAACTACAAAGACCACAGAAACTACAAGGGCCACAGAAACTACATGGACCACAGAAACTACAGGGACCACAGAAACTACAAAGACCACAGAAACTACAAGGGCCACAGAAACTACAGGGACCACAGAAACTACAAAGACCACAGAAACTACAAAGACCACAGAAACTACAACAAAGAGCACAGGAAACACTGAGGACCACAGAAACTACAAAGACCACAGAAACTACAAGGACCACAGAAACTACAAAGACCACAGAAACTACAAGGACCACAGAAACTACAGGGACCACAGAAACTACAAAGACCACAGAAACTACAGGATCTACAGAAACTACAAAAGACCACCAGAAACTACAAAGAGCACAGAAACTACAGGGACCGAGAAACTACAAAGACCACAGAAACTACAAGGACCACAGAAACTACAAAGACCACAGAAACTACAGGACCCAGACTACAAGACTACAGAAGCACATGAGGACCACAGAAACTACAAAGACCACACGACTACAAAGACCACAGAAACTACAAGGACCACAGAAACTACAAAGACCACAGAAACTACAAAGAGCACAGAAACTACAGGGACCACAGAAACTACAAAGACCACAGAAATTACAAAGACCACAGAAGCTACAGGGACCACAGAAACTACAAAGACCACAGAAATTTCAAAGACCACAGAAACTACAGGGACCACAGAAACTACAGGGACCACAGAAACTACAGGGACCACAGAAACTACAAGGACCACAGAAACTACAAGGACCACAGAAACTACAAAGACCACAGAAACTACAAGACTGGAAACTACAGACACATCATTCTGAGAGATTCCTGGGAAACTACAAAAGACCACACAGAAACTACAAGGACCACAGAAACTACAAAGACCACAGAAACTACAAAGACCACAGAAACTACGGACACAGAAGAAACTCAGACACAGAAACTACAAAGACCACAGAAACTACAAAGGACACAGAAACTACAAAGACCACAGAAACTACAAAGAGCACAGAAACTACAGGGACCACAGAAACTACAAAGACCACAGAAATTACAAAGACCACAGAAGCTACAGGGACCACAGAAACTACAAAGACCACAGAAATTTCAAAGACCACAGAAACTACAGGGACCACAGAAACTACAAAGACCACAGAAACTACAAAGACCACAGAAACTACAAAGACCACAGAAACTACAGGGACCACAGAAACTACAAAGACCACAGAAACTACAAAGACCACAGAAACTACAGGGACCACAGAAACTACAAGGACCACAGAAACTACAAAGACCACAGAAACTACAAGGACCACAGAAACTACAAAGACCACAGAAACTACAGGGACCACAGAAACTACAAAGACCACAGAAACTACAGGGACCACAGAAACTACAAGGACCACAGAAACACGGGGACCACAGAAACTGCAAGACCACAGAAACTACAAGGACCACAAGGCTTACAAAGACCACTACAAAGGAAACTACAAAGACCACAGAAACTACAAAGACCACAGAAACTACAGGGACCACAGAAATTCCAGATACAGAAACTACAAAGACCACAGAAACTACAGGGACCACAGAAACTACAAAGACCACAAGAAATTTCCAAAGACCACAGAAACTACAGGGACCACAGAAACTACAAGGACAAGAACTACAAGGACCACAGAAACTACAAGGACCACAGAAACTACAAAGACCACAGAAACTATAAAGACCACAGAAACTACAAGAAGATCCTGAAAACTACAAAGACCACAGAAACTACAAAGACCACAGAAACTACGAATACAGAAACTACAAAAGACACAGAAACTACAAAAGATACTACAGAAACTACAAGGACCACAGAAACTACAAAGACCACAGAAATTTCAAAGACCACAGAAACTACAGGGACCACAGAAACTACAAAGACCACCGAAACTAAAGACCACAGAAACTACAAAGACCACAGAAACTACAAGGACCACAGAAACTACAAAGACCACAGAAATTTCAAAGACCACAGAAACTACAAAGACCACAGAAACTACAAGGACCACAGAAACTACAAAGACCACAGAAACCACAAGACTACAGAAACTACAAGGACCACAGAAACTACAAAGACCACAGAAATTTCAAAGACCACAGAAACTACAAAGACCACAGAAACTATAAAGACCACAGAAACTACAAAGACCACAGAAACTACAAAGACCACAGAAACTACAAAGACCTAGAAACTACAAAGCCACAGAAACTACAAAGACCACAGAAACTACAAAGACCACAGAAACTACAAAGACCACAGAAACTACAGGGACAACAGAAACTACAAGGACCACAGAAACTACAAAGACCACAGAACTTCTGGGACCACAGAAACTACAAAGACCACAGAAACTACAGAGACCACAATGCAAGGCACAGAAACTACAAAGACCACAGAAACTACAGGGACAACAGAAACTACAAGGACCACAGAAACTACAAAGACCACAGAAACTACAGGGACAACAGAAACTACAAAGACCACAGAAACTACAGGGACCACAGAAACTACAAAGACCACAGAAACTACAAGGACCACAGAAACTACAAAGACCACAGAAACTGGGATGACTACAAAGACCACAGAAACTCACAGGACCACAGAAGCACACAGGGACCACAGAAACTACAAGGACACAGGAAACCAAAAGACCACAATGAGGACCACAGAAACTACAAAGACCACCAAAACTACAGGGACCACAGAAACTACAAAGACCACAGAAACTACAAGGACCACAGAAACTACAAGGACCACAGAAACTACAAAGACCACAGAAACTACAGGGACCACAGAAACTACAAAGACCACAGAAACTACAAGGACCTCTCTATAGCATTCAACATATCTACCCCTGGTAAAGCTTTCCTTTCTGACCACGATCGCAATGGAAGACGTGGCATAAGCTGGACTGGCATTGCAACAGTAAAGCCAGACTGAAGTTTATAGAATACACAGAGCAGTCTGTACCTCAAATGGCCTCCTAGAGGAAACCTTCCATTATATCTCCCTTGAAAGGAATTTACATAAGGCCTTACGAACCCTGATGGAAGGCCTGATATAAAAAGCAGACGCGGTGACCTGATTTTATCATCTGTAGCCAGATTAGGTCGATTGAATCCCAAACGAAAATGATCCTTTCGACAAAGGTCTGGAGCTGCTCTGACCTTGCGTGCAACTAAGGTTCAAACGACATTACAATCCGGTGCCAGATCTGAGCTTTAGCAAACAGGTTTTAGATACAAGATCTCGCGTGTGCAGCAAATTGGTTTAAAGGAATTGAGTTACAAGGCGAAGTGTAGTGGGTCTGGCTGTTCTAGCTCTCATTGATGACGTCACTGGTCGCGTTCGGTGGGATGGGGGTTCGTAGGGGTGGGGGTGGTCAGGGAGTGGTCTTAGGGGGTGACGGGTAGAGCTAGCTATATTGAGGGACAGAAGAGGTGGAGGTGAAAGAAGGGAGAAGAGAAG
>BOPN01001168.1:105000-107500 GCA_017312705.2 Penaeus japonicus | reverse complement strand
CTTCCAATTTCAGTAGATAAGTAGCGGTGTCATACATGATTGGTTGGCGTTTGGAAGTGTCATTAATTATAGTTTTAAGCTTATTAAGGTATTCATCTTTGTTTAGGATAACAACTCCACGACCCTTATCTGGTTTAGTGATGACGATGTTATTATCATCTTTTAAGATTTTTAAGGGTGCAAGGAAGGCGTGTGGATTACAATTGTCCTTGTTATGACATTGAATTTTCTTTTAAGTATCATGTGTCACAGTAGAAATGCTGTTGGTGATATGTTTCCATCTTTATATATATATATATATATATATATATATATATATATATATATATATATATATATATATGCAGTTTTTGATGGTGTGACATAGTTTTTTCAAAACAGAAAGAATTGGTTATAGGAAATGAGTACTTGGTGGCATACAATGAACGAAGACCTAAAGAAAGGCTTCTGTTTATTTATTTCTGATAATATTCCATCGGAAAAGTTAAAAATAACCTTATTCTTATCCACCTTGATTAGGTCAATTCCTAGTTTGCTTCAACTTCTTATTATGTCCAAATCAACAATTGCATAATTTCTTATCTATATTTCTGTCATTGATGGATAATAAGCCTTTGGAATCAAAGTAAGAAATAGAAAATAAACAGAAGTATCATCCTTGTTCTTTTTTATGTTAGGATTTTTTTGTTTGTTTTTTTGTTTATTTATTTCCCAATCCAAAAGATCGAAGCACCATGAACGATATGTCCTGGTAGTTTGGAATGTGGGACAATACACTCTAAATTTAATAAAATCGGGCAGCTAATTCCCATAAAGATTTACATGTCTCAAGGAATTTTAGGTCTTTCCCTTTCTTGATGCGGAAAGAATTCTTTTCGATCTTCTTTGTAAGAGGTCATCTGCAATCACCTTTAGCAATACTGAATTTAAATCTTAACCTCCCACCTAAACAGATTTGATCTGATCATAGCAGAGTCACTCCACATCCTAACCATGAATCACAACTGAACAACACTTCCACTGCAACCGCCCTGTTTACCATCTAAACTACCAACCCCGACTGCTTTGGTTAGTACCTTTTACTTGCTTTTTTGTCTGTGGTCATTTGATGATTTTTGTGTTTTTTAATTCTGTATTTTTTTAGTTTTTAATGTTTGGAATTAACTTTTCTCTGTTTTGTTTTGTTATAGCACTGATGATGGATATTGCATCTCCGAAACGTTTGTAAATTTCAAATGAGGAATTCTCAACCGTGTTGGTTCACCTCTTCCTTCTACGAATTCGTTTCCCACGGGACTCATTTATAACTCAGTATATATATATATATATATATATATATATATATATATATATATATATATATATATATATGTGTGTGTGTGTGTGTGTGTGTGTGTGTTATGTATACACACACACACACACACATCAAACAAAAGCCAGGAAACAAGACAGATAATCAAAGGAGAGAAAGAGAGCCCTTTTTGAAAAAAAAAGAAAAAAAAAAGGCAGAAAAGTGATAGCACCTCATTAAGCTCCCCGTGAAAACAAACGCCCCATTGAAATGTAACCAGGGAATCCAGTGCAACAAAAGCAGGAAAATTCACACGTAATTTGATTTTCTCCTTTTTTTTTGGATATGCACGATTGCACGATGGGACTTTTAGAACTTGATAATCAAATTGGGATTGGGATTTAGGGGTGTATATACCCAAATATTTTTCCCGCTCTCCGTCGTCACGTATTGAGGTGCGACGGCTGGCCGGTGCGGTGTAGGTGAATGGCGCGGCGGGAACAAAGGTGTTTACATGACTTTTGAATATATAGTTAAGGGGGAGGGAGAGGGAGAGGGAGGAGAGGGAGAGGGAGAGGGAGGAGAGGGAGAGAGAGAGGGAGAGGGAGAGCGAGAGCGTGATTGAGATTGAGAGTGAGAAAGAGAGAGAGAGAGAATGAAAGAGAGAGTGAGAGAGAAAGAGACAGACATAGAGAGATAGACACAGAGAAAGAAAGAAGAAGACAGAGAGAAAGAGAGAAAGAGAGAGAGAGGGAGAGAGAGAGAGAGAGAGAGAGAGAGAGAGAGAGAGAGAGAGAGAGAGAGAGAGGGGGAGTGGGAAAGAAATTGAGAGTGTGTGTGTGTGCATGTATGTGTGCGAGAGAGAGAGGGAGAGAGAGAGAGAGAGAGAGAGAGAGAGAGAGAGAGAGAGAGAGAGAGAGAGAGAGAGAGAGAGAGAGAGAGAGAGAGAGAGAGAGAGAGAGAAGGATGATAGACAGAGAGAAAGAACTGAAAGTTCCCACCGGACGATCTACACCACATACTACTTCACATAGTTTAGCACTATATTTCAATGTCTAGAATTTACACCTATTTTACAAGGATACCTGGACGCATAACAACCAAGTTCATAAATTTCACACCAGAAAAAACAACAACAAGATATATATACAGCTGACACTAGACAGACAGAGAGAGAGAGAGTGAGAGAAAGAGAGAGTGAGTGAGAGA
>BOPN01001168.1:62500-72500 GCA_017312705.2 Penaeus japonicus | reverse complement strand
GATGACGTCACCACCACAAACTACTCGCTTGCACTGATTTACCCGAAACCACTCATTTGCACTGCCATGACAATTATCGTTTGAGATGGCATGACACCTTTCACATTCCGCTTCTACTGATTTATCTGTCAGCTCACCCATGAACCTACCTATTAGCAGAGGTTCCCTGCAGATGAAAACACAGAGCAACCTACAAAAGACTTTGAACAACTGGATAACTAGGAAAGATCAGGACAATGTGACTTTCTTGGGAGAATCTGAGAAGTGATCTGAATGTCGAACCCGGACCGCCAATGACTGTTCCAGATAACATACTAACAAATAATTGATATGTGCATAGATATGTATCTGGATGCGTTCTTGAATATGTGCATATATATGTTCATGCGGTCTGTTTTATTTTCTCTCTTTTTTTATTCCATACATAATAACTTATGTACTAGTAATCATTGATATCAATTTGTTTGAGTAATGAACTAAATCCACACTTTTTGTGTTAAAGTGTCTCTTCAAGAGACATTTTGTTCCCAGGAGACTCGTTCATTTTATTTCTATTTGTGAATGTTAAACTGTGTATATCTATATTGGCTGAATAAACCTAATGAATATCAGTATTGATATCTCTCACTCCCTCTCACCCCCACCCACCCCATCTCTCTCTCCCCTCTCCCTCTCACCCTCACCCTATCTCACGCAGCCAGCAGAAGAAGGCTACATACCAAGGGGAGGCGGAGTGACTGAAAGGGAGGAAAGAGAGAGAGAGAGAGAGAGAGAGAGAGAGAGAGAGAGAGAGAGAGAGAGAGAGAGAGAGAGAGAGAGAGAGAGAGAGAGAGAGAGAGAGAGAGAGGGGGGGGGGAGAGAGAGAGAGAGAGAGAGGGAGAGAGAGAGAGAGAGAGAGAGAGAGAGAGAGAGAGAGAGAGAGAGAGAGAGAGAGAGAGAGAGAGAGAGAGAGAGAAGTGGGGGGGGGGGGGTTAGAGGCGACACACAAGGTCGTGATTTATTGTGTTATTTAATGTTGAAAGTTGTCGCGGGCGGCTTTAGAAGGGAGAGGGGAGGGTATTGGAGGGATGGGATGGGGGGGTTGAGAAGGGGGGTGATGTAGGGTTATGACAGGGAAGGAAGGAGGAGGAGGTGGGGGGGGGGGAGAAGGGGACGACAGTAGATGAAGGAGGGGGCTTTCTGGAGGATGGGGGTGGGGGGGGCTGGGGCTGTATAACTGGGGGGTGAAATGTAGGGAAGAAAGATAGGGAGAAGGAATGTATGGATTAAGAGAAAGGGAGGGAATAGGGGGAGGGAGGGTTGTATGGCGAGAGGGCAGTGGGAGGAAGACGGGGTGTAAAGAGAGAAAGGGGAGGGGAGGAAAGGTGGTAAGAGAGGTATGCGGATGAGAAGAAGGAATAGATGGATGGATGGATGGATCGATGGGTGGGTGGATGTAAGGATGGGTGGATGGATGGGTGGATGGGTGGATGGAGAAAGAAAGGGGTGCAAGGATGGGGCTAGGGAAATGAGGAAGGGAAGGATCGAGGTGGAAGGAGGAAAGAGGCTTACGGAACAGGTAGGAAAAGATGAAGAGCATAGGACAAGGAAATCAAGAAGTGATTTTGTGGAGGGGAGAGGCAAGAGAGAGGAAATTCTTTGAAAGGGAGGAGGGAAGAGGAGAGTGTATAGAGGGAAGGAGGGAAGAAGAGGGTGTATGGAAGGAAGGAGTGAAGGAGATGGTGTATAAAAAGGAAGGGAGGAAAGATAAAATAGGTGTATAGAGAAGAGTTGAAAAGAAGGCCGTGTATGGAGACAAGGAAAGGATGAATTGAGAAAGAAAAAAGGGAAGAAGAGAGTGTATGGGTGACAGGAAAGAAGGGGAGCACGGAGGAAAGGCGAGAGAGGGGGAGGGGAGAAGGGGAGCTTGTGGCATAGGCATGACGGATGGCTTGTTGTTGTCGGTTATGGTAGCAGAAGAAATGATTATTATTCTTTTTTTGTCTTATCCGCTCTTTCCTCTTGGTGCTGGTTGTGACCGTCGAGTGATTTTGTTTTGCTGTTGTAGGTAGGCCTATTTCGTAGGCGTGGTATCAATTCATCATCGCGGTTGAAAGGTTATCTGAGTTTATGTGGATATACGAAAACACTTCTATCACAGATTGTTATTTTATCATCTAAAAAAAAAATAATCAATTTTGATATACTGATCCCATTTAATATTTCCCAAAGGTGTGATAGTCACGTTGTTGTGAAGAACAAAACACATATTAAAACAATATTCTTTCCTCCCCCCTTTTTTTATCCCATGTTACTCGACTTCTAAGCCTTATTTTTTCCGTCTTGCGTGTTACTCAAGTGTCCCAAAGCGGCGACCAACAAGTCTCAAGGGGAAGCAACACTGAGGGACAGAAGCCGTGACAATGTTACTGTTATCACTACCGATTCGGTGAGTTGTTGTTATCGTTGTGGGGATGATAGGTCGACAGCCTGTATTGCTCTTGTTGTTATCATTCGTTTACTTGTTATCCTCATTATCATTTTTTTCTCGTCTATTCTCGGATCCTTGAGTGAGAATTTGGTGTTTTCTCGCTAAAGAAAAGAAGACGAAAAATCCACTCCATTTGGATATCACTTTTATGCCGGTTTGTCAATAAGGCAAATGATTGTTATCTAGACAAGAATAATGAACAGCTGCAACATCAGCGTCGCGTGCTTCGAGAAAATAACACCCAGCCATAAACACGGTCCTCCCTCGGAAATGGTGTAAGACAACCACTAGCAGTCCTGTCGTAAATATTCATGACACAGTTATTATAGGCTGTAGTGGTGAGCCGCCATTGTATGCCTTGAGGAGAACGCCATACCATATATCTGAGGTATTTATCTCCCTACTTATCTTTTCTCCTCCACCCCCCTCAAAAAAAAAAAAAAAAAAAAAAAAAAAAAAAGATAAATAAATGAATAAAAAAAAATCGCCGTTGCTTGTGTGGAACTCAACTGTCAACTTATCCATTTTTGGGCCAAGTGAAAAAGATAATTGTGACACGATGGCTTTACTTATCTCAGCCAAGCGAAGTCAACTTCTTTGGGAGAAGAGAAGGAATGCGAAAACAGCTTTGGTTCATATATATAATCATTTACTTTCATACTTATATCTATATTTATCTATATCTGTATCTATATTTGTGTATGAGTTTGTCTATGTCTGTATCTATATCTGTATCTTTATCTGTATATAAATCTGTCTACATCTGTAATCATATCTATATCTATATCTAAAACTTTATCTATATCTATATAGATCTATCTATCTATATGAATAAATGAATATATTTGCATGCATGCCTTCTTATCTGACTGATTTCCATAGGCCTACCGTTTCACACGATCTGTGCATCTGTCATCTCCCTTCCACCCCATTATATCCTTTTTTGTGCCTTCACGAGACCACGACAATCCCGTGCAGCATTCCACTTCATGAGATACAACGCGTGGCATCACTGGGGAACACAAACGTTTCCCTCTGCGTCGCTAAAACGTAGTCTTAAATCACCCGCGGGACGAACTTGTGAATGGCGACATTTCTGGCGTGAAAGCTGTCCCGGCGACAGGTCGTTATTTTGCTGTCATTCTTGTTTTGTTATCGATCCTATTGTCTTCGCCTTGATAGCTTTTCTTTATCTGTCTTTCTATCCACACACACACACACACACACACACACACACACACACACACACGCACACACACACACACACACACACACACACACACACAACACACACACACACACACACACACACACACACACACATATATATATATATATATATATATATATATATATATATATATATATATATATGTATATATATATACATATATATATATATATATATATATATATATATATGTATATATATATATATATATATATATATATATATATATATATATATATATATGAAATAGAGAGATAGATAGAGAGTGGGAGAGGAAGAGAATAAGGGAAGAAGAGGGAAGAATAGACAGGCAGGCATACAGACATACAGCCAACAATATAGATAAGAGAATATAGATAAAGAGAAAGAGAGTAAGAGAAAGAGAGAGAGAGAGATAGAGAGAGAGAGAGAGAGAGAGAGAGAGAGAGAGAGAGAGAGAGACAGAGATAGATAGATAGATAGAGAGAGAGAGAGATAATATCGACGGGGAAAAAAATGTTGTGGGATTATCCGTGTTCAGAACATGATGGAAAATTTCTGTGTTTGAAACATTTGCGTTAGTGTTATCCAAATTGGAAATATTTTGCTAGTAATAATTTTGTTGAAAATATTTCTGGCGGAAATATTCATGGACAGCAATGTCTGTTGTGTTGCTCTTCATGTTAGTACTGCTTTAGGTTTGTATTTGTGTTGATAAGGTTTATGTAGGAAATACATGCGTTAGCAATAATTGTGTCAAAATATTCTAGTTGATACCAATTGAGGTTGTAATATTTGGGTTGGAAACATTCGTGTTCGGAATATTCCTGTGGGTAATATTTATGATGACAAGAGCAGCACTTACTTACTGATTCTGTTGCTGGTGTGAAAGAATGTGCTCCAACGGATTGCGTTGATATAAAGGCGAATCCATATTTAGCACTTTTCGTGATCAAAGTTTAATTAATTCAGAGTAGCCGTTGTAATCGTAATATATAAATGTTTCTATAATGCAGAAATCTATGATTATCATTACATTTTCCTTCTCAGTGTCAATTCGAAATCATATTGCATTCATATCTGTAATATAAAACCAGACGCACTTTTAGGAAAAGAATAATCATTTACCGACGTATTTTCTTTCCAGGATTTGCATTATAATGCAAATGTGTGGTTCATTTGTAACGTGCAGTGTGTTTGTGAGTCTCTGTGTATCAATGTAGGTGTTTGCGTGTATGTGTGTGTGTGTGTGTGTGTGTGTTTGCATTCACTTATGATATTCATAATGTTCATTGTAGCTTTTATGCCGCATTACTACATTGCCACTCTGTCTATCTACTTCAAATAATTTGTCCTTTCATGACGACGTCGAAGCATACTTATGCTGAATCTATGCTAGAGAAGCCCTGTGAACTGCACCATCTTCTTCTTTGAGTGCCGTGTCAGGACCTGACGTTGGCTATCATGCGTCTGTAGCCCTGTTGACCAGCCACATTCCGACCGAGCGAACGTCCACTAGGGGGTCGCACAGTAGCCATATATACGCTGTTCTGGTTTTGTTCTTTTGGCTGCACCATAATGGTCTTGAATGTGACATTCTTTTCCATTTTAAGATTGTTTACATCATCAATACTACTGTATTCTTCTCCGGTAAAATCTACGTCACAGAACAGTCTATTCTCTATAGAAACCTTTACTGTACACTGTGCTGTTGCCCTCCCTTCACTAACTTACTCTGAACATGTCTTAAAACTGCCGAAAAAAATCTATCACCAAAAGCCTACTGACCTTACAACTCGAACTTAGTTGTTTGGTAAGTAACTACCTCCCAAACTCTCTTTTAACTGTGCTAAATGAACCTGGGTTCTCTCTGTGTCTGTTGGGGAGTGGAAAAGTGGCGAAGTGTTTTTCTTTTTTTTTTTTTTTACTGGGTCTGTGTATCTGAGTCTGTCTTTTTGAAATTCCTGTCTGCCTATGCGAGTGTCTCAGTATTTGTCTCTTTATTATTATTCTCTCACTCTGTCCTTCCCTCATTTCCTATTCAACTCTTTATCCCTTTCTTTCTTAATCCTCTTACACTTTCCTTCTCTGTGCCAATCAATCTATCAACCAATCAATCTATCTGCACATCTATCTATCTACCTATCTCCCCTCTCCCCTCAAATTAGCCTTTCCTTCCAGTCCAGCTGCCTTTCTCCTCGTCCCTCCACCTTTTATACGCCTAAATGCGATCAAAAGTGACATCGAGGGCTGTCTTCACGGGTCGCAAAAGTTGGTATTAACATCACCGGAGGCTTTGGGGCCACTAATGACGGAAGGGCTCGGGTGATGGGACTCATTTAGGACAGGGAAGGGCGCTATGGTAATGCAAGGAGGAACGAGAGGCAGTGAGAGAGAGAAGTGGAGATAGATAGTTGGGGGAGTGGAGGAGGGATGAAGGGAGAAAGAGAGAGAGAGAGAGAGAGAGAGAGAGAGAGAGAGAGTAGAGTAGAGTAAAGTGAGATAGATAGATAGAGAAAATTATGTCAATATTGATTCGAATAGTCCCATGAAACGCTTCGGTGATAAAATGCAAAATACACGGGATTTGCCAGTGAGCAAAAATAAAACAGAATGAAATGGAGAATAGAAAGCTGGAAACCGATGGATTTCTGTCCCCGTGCATTCTCATCCACGTGCCGGCACAAAGACAAAGATATCTATGACTATTTACTTTATGATTGCTTCTTTTTTTGTACATTTACAGTATTTTCATGTGAATGCGTTTGAGTGCGCGTGCGTGTGTGTTCATGTTTGTGTCTTAAAGCCTTGCAGCTAATCAAAACAATCAGTCTAATGTTTTCATCCAAACTGCAATATATTATCAAAAGGATGACACCAGTATATTTGTGATTGATTTCTCTTGGTTGTAATACAGTTGGTCCGTTGTTTTTATATCCTGTCAGTGTTCATGGATGTGCTTAGTCTGTTCCCGCTGAGTGGTAGTGTTATGGGAATGATTTTTCGTGATATTTTTCGATTTCCAGTTTATTTTGCTGTTGTTAGTGTTGTTGTTTTGTAGTTACTCTTAAAACGATTTTATTTAGCATTACGATTATTGTGATTACCATGGCTTGGGTATAAGGGCTATGGGAGCATGATGATGATAATAACAGTAATGATGATGATGGCGATGAAGACGATGATGATTGATGATGATGATGATGATGATGATTATGATGATTATGATGATGATGATGACGATTATGATGATGGAAAAATAATGATATCTGTGATGCTAGGAAAGATTACATTGGTAATATTAATCACGATAATGAAGTAAGATGAGCGGATGAACTGATCGTATTTAATTAAGGATAGGATTAGTTTCAAATAATCATTTACTTCTCACACACTTACAAACACACACACACACACGCACACACACACACACATACACACAGACACACACACACACACAAATCATTCAAAATCTTATCTTATCTTCAAAACAGTAATCTAATGGTATGAATAGAGAAATATAGACTGAGTGATAGACAGATAGATGTATTTGATAAAAGAGTGAAAGGGAGAGAAAGAATAAAATAGAAAAATATAAATACACGAACAGACCAAGAAATATAAACATCGAAAGAACGAAAGATATAAAGATCCAGCAATAAAGAAAGACAAAATAAACAAACATATACATAGAAAGATGAATAAGTCCCCCCCTCCTCCCACTCACCTATTCACCCCTCCCCGCCCCCAGCATTTAGAGAAAAGGAGACATTTCAATCTGTTCAAGAACAGCCAGGCCCTCAGAAGTGAGTTGAGATAAACCTTCAGTGACAAACCTTCAGTGAGATACCTTCAGTGAGATACCTTCAGGGAAATACCTTCAGTGAGATACCTTCAGTGAGATACCTTCAGTGAGATACCTTTAGGGAGATACCTTCAGTGAGATACCTTCAGTGAGATACCTTCAGTGAGATACCTTCAGTGAGATACCTTCAGTGAGATACCTTCAGTGAGATACCTTCAGTGAGATACCTTCAGTGAGATACCTTCAGTGAGATACCTTCAGTGAGATACCTTCAGTGAGATACCTTCAGTGAGATACCTTCAGTGAGATACCTTCAGTGAGATACCTTCAGTGAGATACCTTCAGTGAGATACCTTCAGTGAGATACCTTCAGTGAGATACCTTCAGTGAGATACCTTCAGTGAGATACCTTCAGTGAGATACCTTCAGTGAGATACCTTCAGTGAGATACCTTCAGTGAGATACCTTCAGTGAGATACCTTCAGTGAGATACCTTCAGTGAGATACCTTCAGTGAGATACCTTCAGTGAGATACCTTCAGTGAGATACCTTCAGTGAGATACCTTCAGTGAGATACCTTCAGTGAGATACCTTCAGTGAGATACCTTCAGTGAGATACCTTCAGTGAGATACCTTCAGTGAGATACCTTCAGTGAGATACCTTCAGTGAGATACCTTCAGTGAGATACCTTCAGTGAGATACCTTCAGTGAGATACCTTCAGTGAGATACCTTCAGTGAGATACCTTCAGTGAGATACCTTTAGGGAGATACCTTCAGTGAGATACCTTCAGTGAGATACCTTTAGGGAGATACCTTCAGTGAGATACCTGTATTAGTTATGGATTATTAGTGAATCTTCCTCCTACATTTCATTAATTTATATCTATTCGCTTTGAAGATTGAATGTATTGATGACTTTATTCGTTCGTCATTATCAAAAGGTTTTTGCACTAGTTTATCATTGTCATTATTATATCTATCATTTTTCGTGAAACATTACTTATTTCAAAATATATTGTATTCATTAAAAAATATGCTTTGATATTTATTTTGCACCAGGAATTTAATAGAAAAGAACAAAGGATAAAAAAGAAAAAAAAAATAGAGAAAATAAAGATAGAGTCAAGGACGGTCTCAAAACTATTGCTTTGTATATTTTTGTTTCTGTCATTTTATAAACACAGTAAGGTATTATGCAATTTCAAAAAAAAATAAATGGGGTATATATATAAGAAAAAGATCGTACCATTTTCCTTTCTTATTCTGTCCAAAATGCAATGATAGCGAAAGAAAAGAAGAAAACGAAGAAGAAAGAAAAAATAACTAAATGTGAACACGTGGAAAATAGGCCAAAGAAAGAACAGGAAACGAGGAAAAGCACGAGTATTAGGAAAGATTATTTTGAGTATCGGATGAGTATATCAATGATTCAATTGTCTTGATCCTAATCTTATCAAAAGTCTCTTTCGAAAACTATTTTTTTTATTTCCTTCATATTTTCATTTATGTTGATTTTAAGATTCATTCGAAAATTTGAATCTACAAAAACTAATATATGTATGCATGAGTGAGCAGACAATCAGCTTTTGTTTGAATGTAACTGAAACTTTGCTCTTTACTACAAGCTTATAAGCTCGTCCCAGAAGGTTTTCGCAGCTTGTATGAACATGGCTGTAGGTGCCTTGATCCATCGCCGACGGGTGTCATGACATATATGACGCTTGAGTTTTGGTATGCCTAGGGGCTTCGTGACGTGAGTGAGTGATGATGACAATTGCAGTCATAATTGCTGTAATTGCCGTAATATTAAGCAAAATGGGTTTCATCTAATATCTAAAACCTAGATGGCACCACTTTCACTTAGCCCCAGCAAGAGAGGGAGCTTTGAATGGCACCCATCCACGGTCTCTAGCAAGCACTCTCTTCAGAGAACGATGACACACACCAAGTTACCGATCTCGTGCTCTAAAGTACCGCCGATGAAGGATGTGCAGGCAGAACAAGAAGAGGAAGGTGACTCAAACCGTGCCCAGTGTTTACAATGTTCCCCTGTGTCAGAAGGGATTCCTTTTACTGTGGCACTAACAGTCATAAGCACAGGCTTTCTTCCTCTTCTCTACCTCTTCACATTATCTTCACTGCGAATGGTTGTATGTTTCGTATTCGTTCATGAGAGTACACAAATACAAAAAATTAAGTATTTTTGTCCTCCTCTAAAACGATGATAATACTATCTCACTGAGTATACAGAAAAATATGAACTGGTATGGAACCTATACTATAATTTTAGTTAACTGCAGCATTAATAGAGCCAGCTATATGACACATATAAGTCCCTTAATACAATAAAACACACAAAAAATTAAAACACGAAAATAGTTTTAAAATAAGTGATTGAAAGAGAGTGGGAAAAAGCCAAGGTATGTTGCGAGAAGTATATATATATATATATATATATATATATATATATACATATATATATATATACATATATATATATATATATATATATA
>BOPN01001168.1:20000-22500 GCA_017312705.2 Penaeus japonicus | reverse complement strand
GATAGGGGACTTGTCTCTCATTTGCATATGATTACATTCTCCTGTACCTCTGTGGAAATTAATTATATATATTCCTCAGCTACTTTACTCTTTCCCTTTCTCAGTCCTTTATCATCATCCAGCCTCTTTTTTCTCTCTCTCTCTGTCTCACCCTTCACCTCTGCCCCCCCCTCCCCTGGCCCCAAGAGCTCGAAAGTCGCCTCTCCCTCGGCGCCCGGCCAGCGCTGTGTGCTTTCCCCCGAGGCGGTGACAGCCGGAAGCAACGGTAATAGCGGCGGGGACGTCCCTCACTCACGCTCACGCCCCCCTTCGGCACGCACCCGCCACGCCACCTGCCGGACTTTCCACCTGCTTGCTCCAGCTGAGTGCCGTGGGTGGGGGTGGGGCGGGATGGGTGGGGTGAGGCAGGATGGGTGCGGGTGGGGCGGGATGAGTGGAGAAGGATGAGCGTCAATCAAATGGATGGACACTTCCTTGGCATCGAAGGCAGGGTAGTCATTACGGCGATGATGACCCGTGTGCCGTCGCAAATAGTGGATGGTCAGACTTCTTCCTTGAAGGCAGATGACCAAAATTTCTCAAATAGTGAATGAGCTGCGAGTGACGTCCTTCGGAAACCGGGACCTCCTCCTGACCTCCTTCATCCCTTCGCCGGATAGGTTCTTTATTTAGTCGCCCTTTTTGCCAAGACGTTCCTCTCGCGTCACCTTTTCATCGAGTGTCCTCCTAAGACTCTCGGGGCAGGAGGAAAGGTCAAGCAATATCGCCAACAAAAACAGGTCAGTTGGTTTAGCTCCTCGGTCGTCATGCAGAGAGGGGAAAGCTGAGAATGCATGATAAGAGGCGAGTATGATTGGGTTGAGGGTTGTTTCTCTTTGGTCCAGACGACCTACGGAGATCGGGGTGACGGTGGGTTGTATATATATATATATATATATATATATATATATATATATATATATATATATATATATATATATATATATATTTATATATATATATATATATATATATATGCATCTGTGTTTGATATAGATCAACGCATGTATGAATAAATACATTCATAGATCTTTTGCGTTTGTGAGCATGTACATTTTAGCAAAACTTGATTCTAACCACTATTCAGTCCGACAGTCCATGCATGAATAATCATTACCAGTGGCTATCGCAATTATGCCTTGAGATTCACTTCCTTGCGAGTCAACAAAAGAGTTCTCAGTCCTTCAAAATGAAGTTCCGTTTTGTCCAGGTCTCAAAGGGCGGACATGAACCCCTTAAGCGCCATATGGATTTCCCCGTTTACATACCTGAGTCCCCTAACAGTTAGCGTATCCTTCAGAAAACTCACCTGTTGGTAATTACGATCTCATGTTTGTACTACCGGTCGCCTTCCGGTAATTATATCTGCCGTCAGGTCAATCCTGCAATTACATGAGGTCGGAGTAGCTCAGGTGAGTCTTGTTAGTTTTTCTCAGACCTTAATTAGTTTCCTGGCGCCTGGTAGATCAAGTGATTTTCTCAGGAGGGGAAACCACCTGGCAAGGCAGCGTCTGCACCTGATGTATTTATAGGCTGTTTGGTCGGAAGTGATTTCATTGGTATGGTTTTCAAACATCTGTTTTACTATCTATCCGTTTGTTTATGGTTTTATTTATATATGATATATCAAATAATTGACACATTGTCGAAGTTACAATCTCGGTGGCTGGTCAAATACCGCATATGTCATAAGTAACAATCGTTTAGATTTGGTATCTCACACATATATCTAATAATAATTAGCAATGGATAGATTGCTTCTCATAAGTTTAAACTTAAAGCGATTCTTTCCCACAATGACAGTTTATTTATAGTATTATCTTAATCCTTATATAGAAATAGGAGGAGGAAACAATATTTCAACTTCTTTCCTCGATTACTTATTACACTAATAACAATGCGGTCGAGGAAATATTGCAGTTAACTGTATCTGCAACTATAATTAAAAAATATATATATATTACGTGGCAAAAGCTGAGCACTGCGTCATTACAATGTAGAATCCTTATCGTATATATGCATCGTTATCATGCCGTTCTTGTCTTATCATCTTGTTTATTGATATCATATTTGTAATATCTTTGATTCATAATAAGATATAGTCTTCAGTCTTCCCCTTTTAGCAGAGGTTCCCTTATTGGTGTCCGCAGTGTGTTGCAAGGCTGCACGACTGACACCAATATTTAGTTGTTTTTATTTATATATATATATATAATTAAACGGATGTATTTTATTCATATATAAGAAACGGATGTATTTCTCTTGCTTTAGTTGTTTGTTTTGCAAGATTAAATAACGTTATTGCCAAACGTGTTATATGTCACTCACTGTATACTCATATGATTAGTTAGCCGTTTGATAGGTCAATATTCCACCTTTCAACGTCAATAACTTTATCGCTACTGTAATGTCATAACAGTATATTGGTTTTTAATCTCCTTTTTATCATAAAAAAACAATC
>BOPN01001168.1:0-2500 GCA_017312705.2 Penaeus japonicus | reverse complement strand
CGAAATCCAATTTATAAGAAATACCATTTATCCCAGAACCAAATGATCAACCAAGAACACGTCCAATTAAACAAGAAACCAACCAATCAACCAAGGACACAGCCAACTAAAAAAAAAACAAATAATAAAAAAATAAAATAAATAAATAAGAAATAAAATAAATAAATACTATAAAATCTAAAAGGAAAACGATGATTTACCAAAGGATCAAACCGATTAACAGATAAACCAACCACGAACCAATAATCCAAGCAAAGAAACAGTTACCTAAGAAACCCGATCAAGAAGCAAGTCAGTTAACCAAGAAATCAACCAGTCAATCAAAGCCCTCTTATTTAACCAAGAGTAAACAATTAACCAAAAAAAACACCAGTTGAGCGCCTATTAACGTAGAAACCAATTGATTATCTTAGAAAGTAATCTTTTAACCAAATATAACCAATTAAGTAAGAAACTAGCCAGCTAACCAAGAAACCACCAAACCAACCAGCGAGTCTGCCAATCACCTAAGAAATCAACCAATCAGTTAAGAAATCAACCAATCAGCCAATCAGTTAAGAAATCAACCAATCAGCTGAGATCTCAAGAAATCACCCAAGAAATCAACCAGTCAGCCAAGAAATCAACCAATCCCCAAGAAATCACCCAATCATCCAATCAGTTAAGAAATCAACCAATCACCCAATAAATCACCCAATCATCCAATCAGTCAAGAAATCAACCAATCAGCCAAGAAATCAACCAATCAGTCAAGAAATCAACCAATCAACCAAAAAATCACCCAACCATCCAAGAAATCACCCAATCAGCCAAAAAATCAACCAATCAGCCAAGGAATCAACCAATCAGCCAAGAAATCAACCAATCAGCCAAGAAATCAACCAATCAGCCAAGGAATCAACCAATCAGCCAAGAAATCAACCAATCAGCCAAGAAATCAACCAATCAGCCAAGAAATCAACCAATCAGCCAAGAAATCAACCAATCAGCCAAGAAATCAACCAATCAGCCAAGAAATCAACCAATCAGCCAAGAAATCAACCAATCAGCCAAGAAATCAACCAATCAGCTGAGAAATCAACCAATCAGCCAAGAAATCAACCAATCAGCCAAGGAATCAACCAATCAGCCAAGAAATCAACCAATCAGCCAAGAAATCAACCAATCAGCCAAGAAATCAACCAATCAGCCAAGAAATCAACCAATCAGCCAATCCCCCAAGAAATCACCTAATCAGTCAAGAAATCAACCAATCACCTGAGAAATCAAGAAATCAACCAAGAAATCAACCAATCAGCCAATAAATAAACCAATCAGCCAAATTATGGCTAATATACATAGATAGACTGCCCCCCCTAAATGAAGATAACAAAGAAACTGAATGAAAGAATGAAATAGTGATAAATAGATAAAAGATAAAAGCAAATTAAGAGAGACAATCAAAGGAAATCTAATGCACACAAAGGAGAAGGACGGGAAAGGTAAAAGAAAAGGATAAAAAGAAACGATAAAGGAAACAGAGAAAGAGTAAAAGGGAGAGAAAGAATATGAATATGAGAAGAAATGGGAAAGAAAGAGGAGAGAGAGGGAGGAAAAAAAAGGAAAAAAAAAAATGAGCTGACATCCACGATCTGCAGCAAAAGCAGCCAAAGCTCTACCGGAAACTACTCAGTGACGCAATATATAGATGCGTGGCTGGGAGATCCTACTCTCGCCGTCTCTCTCTCGTCTCCCCCCTCCTACGCTCTCCTTCGTCCTCCCCCCCTCCCTTCTTCTTATCGTTTCCTTTCTCATTTCTTTCTTGACTCTCTTCTTCTCTTTCTCTTATCCTTGTTCTCTTTTTTTTTCTTCTTTTTTTCTCTCTCTCGTTCCCACTTTCCTTTTCTTCTCTCTCCTCTTCCACCTTCCTGTACCTCTCTCCTTTCCCTCGTTTTTCCTACTTTCTTCTCTTCTCTCTCCTCCTCCTCCATTCTTGCATGTGATTGTCTTCCCCTTATCGTTTTCATCCTTCTTTTTTCCTTTCCTCCTACTTCGTTCTTGTATTCGATTGTCTTTCCCCTATCGTTTTCTTCCTTCTTTTGCGTCTCCTCCTCCATTTTACATTACTTTCTTCTTCTTCTCTCTCTCTCTCGTTCTCTACAATCTCTTTTCTCCTTCCTCTCTTCTCTTCTCCTTTCTGGCCTTCCTTTCCCTTCCCTCTCCCTTCTTTCACCTAATTTTCCTATTCTGACTATTCCCTTTTTACCTTTGAGTTATCATCCTTCGTTCTCCTAATCTTTGAACTTTACTTTAAGCTCTACCACCATATCCTCTTCTAGTTTATGTTTCCGTTTATTCCCTTCTGGATTTGTATCGTAATTTCTTGTATCATACACACTTATGGCTTTTCTGCCTATTCCATGTGGCTTTCTAGTTTTCGCTAGTTCTCACACACACAAACACACACACACACACATATGTGTACATACGTACATACATATTACATACATATATATATATA
>BOPN01001167.1:283486-285986 GCA_017312705.2 Penaeus japonicus | reverse complement strand
AGGTGGAGCAGTGGAATAATCATGATTCAAAAGGTGGAGCGGTGGAATAATCATGATTCAAAAGGTGGAGCGGTGGAATAATCACGATTCAAAAGGTGGAGCGGTGGAATAATCATGATTCAAAAGGTGGAGCGGTGGAATAATCACGATTCAAAAGGTGGAGCGGTGGAATAATCATGATTCAAAAGGTGGAGCGGTGGAATAATCACGATTCAAAAGGTGGAGCGGTGGAATAATCATGATTCAAAAGGTGGAGCGGTGGAATAATCACGATTCAAAAGGTGGAGCGGTGGAATAATCACGATTCAAAAGGTGGAGCGGTGGAATAATCATGATTCAAAAGGTGGAGCGGTGGAATAATCACGATTCAAAAGGTGGAGCGGTGGAATAATCATGATTCAAAAGGTGGAGTGGTGGAATAATCATGAAGGAAGAGTGTGATAAGGATGAAACTGTGGCAAAAATAGTGATGAGTGTAAGTCTGCAAATCGATGACGACTCTGAAAAATGAATAGGCTCTGATAAGGGGATCAGATGGAGAAAAAGGTCAAAGTAATGATGATAATTTAGATAACAACAATAGTGTTATTGACAATGGTTTTAATGATTATAAAAAGGATGATAATGATACACGTAATAAAAATGATAACGATTATAATAACAATAATGATAATGATAACACAAAAATAGATAATAGAACCCTTAATAACAAAAGTACTAATCATAATATATATATGTATATATATATATATATATATATATATATATATATATATATATATATATATATATATATTTTATATATATATATATATATATATATATATATATATATATATATATATATATATACACACACACATGTATATATATATATATATATATATATATATATATATATATATATATATATATATATATATATAATCTAAAAATATTATATTATTAGTACAACAATGACTACAAAAACTATTGTCACTGCTGCTGCAAATCTGATAGTGAAGATAAGGCTAATGCTAGCTAACAATGATAATAATAACGATAATAATATGCATTATTATGATAGTAATAATTGTTTTGATAATAATAATAACTATGATAATGATAATGGTGAAACTGATAGTATCGATAAACATAATACACTACTAACACTACTACCATTACTGCTGCTAACATGATAATGAAGATGACGCTAATAATAATGATAATGACAGTATCAAAAATAATGATAATGATTATGATAACAATAATAGTGATAATATAAATAATGTTAAGAATGATGAAAAACAAATTTATGATCATAATAATGGTAAGAATAATAATGATAACAGTGATGATGGTAATAATGATAACTATAATGATAATGATGATGATGATAATATAATAACAATGATGATAATGATAACAATAACATCAACAATAATAACAACAGTAACAACAATAATAATGATAATGGTAATAATAATGATGATAATGATAATGATAATGATAACATTAATAATAATGATGAAATAAAGGATAATAATAATAACAATTACAATATTGATGAAGATAATGATAATAATAATAACAACAATAGTACTACTACTAATAGTATGGTAATAATAACAATACTAATGATATGACAAATAACAATGACAATGAAGGTATTGCTAATGATGATAATGATGCTAATAATAAAGCTAATGCTAATAAAAATAATGATAATAATAATAATAATAATTTCAAGATCAATGATAATAATAATAATAATAATTATAATGATAATAATAATGATAATAATAATAATAATAATAATAACAGTAATAATCATAATGATAATAATAATAATGATAATAATAATGATAATAATAATAATAATAATAATAATAACAGTAATAATCATAATGATAATAACTACAAGAACAATAATGATAATGATAATAATAATGATAATAATAACAATAATAATAATGATAATAGTAAAAATAATGCAATGAATAATAAGGATAATAATAGTAATAATAACGATAATCATAACATAACAATAATAATGATAAGAAGAATGATAAAACGACGAAGAAAGAAAAGCTAGCATGTCCCTCACCAAAATTCCCAAAGATTCTGACCGTGATTCTCTCTTCCTTAATAGCTGGTCGGTTCCGCGAAGGCAATCCATGCCGGCGCCACTGCATCAATCTTCGGAGTTAACAGCCTCACCTTTTTGTTCCACAAAACCTGAAGCCGCAAACAAATCTCGTAATTTAATCCTCGTGCGATAAGGCATAAGTCTTCGAAACCAGGGCGGCCGAGAGTACAGCACCGAGAAGTTATAATGGGCGAATCGACGCCCATTCGAGATAAGGTTCGAGATAACAAGGTCAGCGTCTCCGTCGCCGTCGTAATTATTGGTATCTTCTTAGTTGCTGTCAGTCGTTGCTTCCTTCACCCTTTTTTGGTGTATCATTCAGTTGCGTCATTTTTTTTTCTTTTTTAATTATGGTAGTGATGATCATGTCGA
>BOPN01001167.1:250986-253486 GCA_017312705.2 Penaeus japonicus | reverse complement strand
AGCCCTTTCTGTTCCGAGATTATTAAGCTGAGATAGCTGTGAGTCTCGCCTTTCCACCGCAATTTGAATTCCAGACAGGTAAATAGGTAAACTATATTACGGAACGACGGAAGGCGATATTTGTTCTTCGCATCTAAACATAGAACCGATAGTCCGTGAATCGGTTTAGAATTAGAAGATTTAGATTTTTTTTTTCCTAATATGATAGCTAAGTAAACCATTGTGAGGAAGAGAATGATGTAATGTAAAGAGCCTTCGCTTTTTCATCATAGCGAGATCGGATGACACTTTTCTTTTATTCAAAGAACTGTCCCAGATCCTTATCTTCTTGGAATACATGAACTTTGGACACCAGAACATGAAAGTTAGTGTTTAATAATAAAGAATAAAAAAAGAAGAGAGAGAAGAAGATTCCTTCCCTTTCTAGACATTTATTTCACCAGGTATGAAAACCTCATTCCTGTTTCTGTCTTCCTTAAACCTACCTTTACGGAGTATATATCTAAATTCTATGGAGCTTATACAATTATTTTATCAAGTCATTGCGGTCTAGGTGTTTTAGTACTGGAGTGATGAGTGTCAAGCTATTCCTAGATAAGGTAGTGAGCAGAGCAGTTTTGTGTGTGTGTGTGTGTGTGTGTGTGTGTGTGTGTGTGTGTGTGTGTGTGTGTGTGTGTGTGTGTGTGTGTGTGTGTGTGTGTGTGTGTGTGTGCACCACAAGAGGGGTACGAATAGGAAGTCTTCTAGGGGAAACGGAGGTCGAAAGTGATTCTGGGAACAGCTGTGGGAACGTCAGGAGAGGGGAAGAGAAGATGAGATCGTTGAAAAAGACTACAGGAGTGGAGGTAAACACTGGAGAGATGGGAAAGATAGGAGGGAAAAAGACTATAGGACCGGATAACGTCCCAGTGAAAGCTAGGACGTGTCTAGGAAACAGGAAAAAGGCATGCTGTGGAATCTGACATAAAAGATCTATGAACTGGAGAAATTTTATCTAAGTGGAGAGTTAGTGTACTTACATATAAAGAAAAATAAGTGACATCCAAAATTATGATTATTTCCGTGTGAGATACAGATATTGTCACATAATTGAAAATCTGGTAGAGAATTACATAAAGACAACCTAGGGAAGAAACACCCATAGGAGATTAGCAATTCAGATTTTTGTCAAGAAGCAGATGACGGATGCGACTCCTGTTTTGAGAACGATCTTCGGAAAACAGCGGGAGAAGAGATGAAGGCCTTAGGCTGAGTACTATGGCAGCTACTATGACTTTATATGGGGAGAAAGGAGTGCCAGAAATGTATGAGGCATGTGCAGAACATGTATGCTGGAGGAAGATATGAAGTTAGGAGAAGTATGAGACTAACAAGATAATGTATGTCCAAATGTAATCCACGCTTAACCCATATTTTATTTTCATTTTTTGTTTGTGTGTGTGCCTGCGCGCTACAACATCCTAGAACCTTAATATGATGATGACTGAGCCAGTGTAGCCCATCATCCCATCACACTACTTTGCACTTGCACAATATCTTAATCTTTCTATCAACCAACATTCCTTTAAGGTCAGTGGAGAAGATGTAAGGGTGGTAGAGCATCTACCTTCGCAGCTTCCTATATTTTTAATGTTCCATTGATGTAGAAATCCAATCCAGAATAAGTAACAGTCAGACCTATTGTCTACCAAGCAGTTTGTGTATCTAACCTATCATTAGGTTCAGATACTTGAACTCCTTGCAGATTCCATGTCAGAATACTACAAAAATTGCAAGCACAAAAATTTCACGACTACTGGTCTTGACACGGAAAACCAAAGTGACTCGATGTCATTTACTTCTACAAGCAGACATCTAGTATCAAAACGCTTCTCGCCCGCTCCACCTGCGCCGGCTGGGCCAAACCATCAGAACGCCGGCAAGTACAAGTACCAGTACAGGTATTGTACTTGCAAAGAATAAAAAAAACGCCGGCAGGTAAAGTAAGCGCTTCAAACATTATTCACAGAACATGTTTAAAAGGTGTGCCCTAATTTATAAAAAAAAAAAAAAAAAAAAAAAAAAAAAAAAAAAAATAAAATAAAAAGGTCAACTAAATCTCGAAAGAAAAATCAGTCACAAGAGAGCTCTGTAATGCACCAAACATCGCCAGAATGTTTGTAATGGTGCTCCCCAAGTTGTGCAACACTCTAACCATTCGTGCAGGAAAAGCTGTGGATCACGAAGCGGTCTTCACGGGCACCTATATGGCAGGAACGACAAAGACGCTAGACCTATTAGGAGTATTATCCTGTTTTCTTTTCTCTAGCAGTCGTCGTCGTCACAAAAGGATGAACAGGCATTAGGCTAAGACCGTCTGGGTCAATGGGGGGTTGGCTGGATATACCTGTGTACACACTCCACTGTGTGTGTGTATATATAGATATGTGTGTGTGTGTGTGTGTGTATACACACACACACACACACCCACACACACACACACACACATATATATATATAT
>BOPN01001167.1:212500-225000 GCA_017312705.2 Penaeus japonicus | reverse complement strand
ATATCATTTACATGAGTCTGCTTCAGTATTGAGTTTATTCAGTCTTCTTAATCTTTTATTTGTAATGAATTGATTAGTTATCTGAAACTTAAATAATTAATCCGAATTTTGCAAGGCTAATACAGTTAAGAATTAATCATGGATTAACTTTTAACATTTATTTGTGAGTATCTCTATTAGAAAAAAATGAATATAATTGATGTTATGATTATATAGCTATAGCTGGATGTGACTTGAGTGAGTGTGCAACAGTGTTGACAGGCCAAAATGTATCAGAGGTGTTGAATAAAGTTGCAGTTTTTTGCATTGCCAAGAAAGAACAGCCTCATGTGGATCGGGAACAGACACAGCTTTGTGGAACGTTGGTCAGTCAATTATGCTTGCAATTATGAGTCATTCAGTGCAAAGAGTGGTGCTTAAGAAAAAAATACATTCTGAGCTGAAAGATTTTTTGTGTCTTTTGTTTTAGATTTTAAAGCTTGAGCTTTTTTTGTTTATCATTATTATTTTATTTTATGATTATTCTTATTTTACTTTTTTGCTGCGTATTTCAAAATGATTTGGAATTGTTTATATTTAGTTGTTCTTTGATTCTGTATGCAAATATAGAATCAGTTAGAGGTAAGCTTGCACTCTGAGTTTGCCTTGTGTCTTGTTTTGTTTGTGCTGTTTCTTCATTATTATTATTATTATTATTATTATTATCATCATTATTATTAATACTGTTGTTTTGTTGTTTTCACTAATGCTATTATTGTTATTTTGTTTTTCATTATATTACCTACTTTTGCTTTTTAATGATTGTTTGTTTGATTGTTGTGAAAAAAAAGATATATATATATATAACTTTTATTATTTTAAAGATATGTGTATGATTTATCAACTTGACTTTTTTCATATATAGTTTTTGCTTTGATAGCACTTGCTTGTTTGTTTGTTTTTTTGCTTTTCCCATAAAAGAGAAGTTTGAAGTTTTGATGTGATGCTGAGATCTTCTCTAAAGGCCTTTCAGATATAGATTTGCATTTTTGATACTGAATTCACAAGAGTTCAGGCATCAGTTTATGGGATTTGATACTCAAGTCAGTATTTTCTGTGAAGTTATGCTCTATGACTTCCTGTGTGTATATTGATAATCCCAGTGTTCTTTTACTCTTACTTAATTTAGATATTTTTTTTTAATGTAGTTGATATGACTCATTACAACATCCAAATCTAATCTAAATTTTAACATTAGGAACTTTAATTTTTTTTTTTAAGTATGTACATAATCAACCAACATCATCTTACTAAACACTTGTGGGTTGACAGGCTGTGTAATGCCGAGGGGAACGACCGAACACCAACCACTTTTGACAGAGCCAGACCCAGAGCTCGCGCGATCACCGATGTCTCGCGATGGAGAAGAGCCAGTGTCCGATGCGGAGGGTGAGGAGAATGACCAGTCGGGCCTCACTGCGTCAGGACATCACATTGATGACGCACATCAACAGACAACGTAAGTCTTGATTCAGTGAGTGCCAGAGGTGATGGCAGACTACAGTACTGAAGAAGAAGTATTTAATAGATTGAAAGTGATGTAAAAAAAAATTGCTTGGAAAAAAATAGTCTATAGAATCACCCAAAAGAATTTCAAACAAAAAACCTGTGAGAAGGATGATTCATCATTATGACAGGTTATTTCATAATTTTTTATGATTGTCTTGTAACAGCTTTCATTTTCTTTCATACTGCCACACCTACTTTCAGCTACCCCCATTTGAAGTCTGAATCTTTCTTTCCCTCCGACTTTTGGCCCTTGACCTGAAAAATCTGTTGTGCGAAACTGTCAAGCCTTTATGAAAACTTTTATCAATACTCTTATTTAGTCTGAAAATTGAGTTTGGCTGATATCCTAAGCATAAGAAGCAGTAATTTTCTTTAAATGACTTTAACCTAAAACATGTTTGCAACTTCTAGCCAAAATTGCTCTCAACATCTTTTGTTCAATTTAGTTCATTTTTATGTAAATAATCTTTGCTTATATTAATACTATAAGTTTTAGAGATTTTTTTCTCTGTCTTTTTCTCTTTTTCTAAATGGTTTTCATATTACTCTAATCCTGTTATTTCCTAACTTCTAACTTACCCAACTTCCTCATTTGCTATCAGAAATATAAGTATTAATTTTGGTCCCTTCCAGGAATTGTGAAACATTAATTCACCTGATTAAAGGGAATATTGGTACTGGTATCCTTGCTATGCCAGATGGCCTCAAGAACTCTGGCTTGTACACTGGTACTGCTCTCCTGCCAGTAATAGCAACCATCTGCATCCACTGTATGCACATGCTGGTAGGTTCTTCCTTGTTTGAAGCACTTTCTTCCTTGATTCCTTGCAATAAGTTATTAAATTATGAAATTAAAAGGTGGTAGAGTCATATACTTAATGAGAAAGAAAAAGTCTTTGTAATCATAAAATTAAAATTTAGCAGTCATTTATAAAATTATCTTTATTTATGTGATATGCATATAGAAGGCATCTTTTTTCTTAGATGATTTAGAAGTATGTATTCTCAAGACACACAGTGCAGAAAAACAGTGGCAGTATATTATATTATATATATCAACTGTATACTAGTGCATTATTAACCCGTTAACGACGGGGCTATTTTGGCTCTAAATGGTTGAAATGCTGGGATATTACTAAGCATAAGCTGACGCCTTGGGATTTGCTGTACGCCCGATCACCCGGCACGCTAGCCTTGACTAAATATCTCGTCCCTGGCGTCTGACCGAAAAGCCACTAGACGTGATATCTTGTCACCCGTCGTTAACGAGTTAAGTGATGCAGAACAGAATTCTTCAAAAATATTTTTCTGGCATGACATACATTCTCATTTGCAGGTAAGATGTGCCCACGAATTGAAGGAAAGATTAGGAGTAAGTGGCTTAGATTATGCAGAAGTTGGCTACCATGCCTTCACCACTGGGCCTGCCCCTCTGCGTAGTCTAGCACCCGTCGCACGTGCAGTACTGAACACCTTTCTTACGATAACACAGTTAGGCTTCTGCTGTGTGTATGTGGTGTTCATTGCGGCAAATGTCAAACAGGCAAGTAATTCTACATTTTACATTGTTTAGTTAGAAATAAAAATATATAGGGACTTGCTTAGCAGCCAAATGAATATTTTACAACCACTTCAATCTTTTCTTTGATGAATCTGCAGACATTGTTATTAAGAAAGAATTACTTGGAATTACCATCAATTACTTTTAATATTTGATAAAGAGAATTGTGACCTTAATTTAATTGCCTTTACTCAGCTTAACCTCTATATACTGAATAGTTGATCCTTACCCCTGCTAAAAAAAAGTCTGAATTTTAATTACCCTCCTTTATTAGGTCAAGTATTATGAAAGGTGCAATTAGCGCGATCTCCTGTTTGGGGTGAAGTTGTTAGTAGTTAAGTTTGTAATGCATGTTTTTATAGATTAGCTTGAGGTGCAAAGCATACAGTATTTAATATTTTTGAGGCCAGATTTAGTGAGTTTGAAATTAAATCCAGCAGGATTAAAATGTTTGATGATAACACTGGGACAGCATCTACTTAAATGTGACTGTCTGTTTGTTAATACCATGGTTATCTTCTTTGAAGATAACTGTAATTATGATAACACTAGGACAGCTTCTACTTAAATATGACCATCTCTCTGTTAATACCATGGTTATCTTTTTTGAAGATAACTGTAATGAAACTGGATGATGAAAGACATACATCCATTTGTAGTTTAATATATTTTTGTACATTTTTGGTGAATGACACTCTTGAGTGGTTCCTTTTGATCTTCAAAACAATGCAATGTTCAAGCCAAAGCTAGAATCACTGATATGTTTCATTTGTAAATACTTTATCGTGTACTGAATATTATTTGAGTACTTTTTTATACAAAGCAACAATTATTTTAAAGATTTAATCATACAAAATGGTCTCATTAGTAATGCAACTACCATATCCTAAATATAGGCAATCAGCATGATATCCACAGTATACATGAGCAATTATTATTATTATCATTTTTTTAATTCAACAAAGATTTAAGAAGAAATTACTTGCAAATCTTGAAGGCTAATTGCATGTAAATTGAAAGCATTTTAGATTTTTTTAGTATGAGCTACAACTAGCAGTACATCTTTGATAGGCTCTATTAGTCTTTACTATACCTTTGAATGTTTTGTAATATTTCAAAACGACAAAGCTCAAAAAGCTAATTTAAGACACACATGACAGCCGAGTTTAAGCCTAAAATATGGTTGTCACTACATACAGGACATTACATTAGAAACTCCTTATAGTTGAAGCTTGCTCACAGTTGCAAAGCTTAATAGCTGTCACAGTGTTAACTTTATAACTACAGTATTCCAAATTCAGCCATAACCGGTATTTTATCATGAATTTAAGAGCAAAGACTCATTATGTATGTCTGTTAAGCCAGAGATGAGGGAAATTTTTTTGCCTCTTCCCTCCATTTTTTGGCTTGTACCCATAATGTATGAAATATCCCATCCTGATGGCCAGTTGTCTCAGGCAGGATCCTGTCTGAAAGGGGTTGATATACATATCACGTATTAATAATCAGTGCCTTACCTTCAACATAATTTGCTGCCAAGGCAGCAAATTATGTTGTAAATGTGGATGGCACCATGCCATACAACATAAACCCGCCACATGACTGTATACATGTTTATCAAAAACTGCGACCAGTGGGTGAAACAATGTTATGGTGCAAATAGCATAATACAAATTAGTATCTCACTACTATCCTTGAAGCCTTTGAGAAACCAAGCTTTTCTTGGTGTAATTGTGACAAAGGCAGTGGGAACAGTGTAATGCCGATGGTGACTTGAATATAGCAATTTTTGTGAGTAATGATCCAGGCAGCTGGATTGTAAACATCACCAAAGTGTATGGAAAATTCATTTGCTTAAAGGTGCTGTTAAAAAGCCTGCAGAAATGACACTGCATATATGAAACTGTATCTTCTACTAGCAATATATATTTCAGTAGCATGTCTTGTTAACCCTTTCCCGACGGGGCACGCGGTAAGTGAAAACCCCTACGCCAGGCCATTGGAAACGTCACACTGGCATGACTCCCCGGCATCGGGAATTTAGCTGTGTCACATGGGTGTGACGCATCATCGTCATAGGGTTAAGTTCAATATTTGTCAGTGAAAAGAGTCAACTTGATGCATGTAGTAATTACATTTGTGTTTGATTTTATCACATTTTTATTGCTCTGTTTAAAGTGAATTGAATATATTTACAGGTTGTTGACTGCAAGTTACCAGGAAATGAAATAGACATTCATGGGTATATGGCTATTTTATTAATCCCTCTACTAGCCATATCCATGATTAGATCATTAAAGGTGAGTTGCTAAGCCTGTGGTGACTTTGTGAATAGTTTTATTTGTCCACTATAGAGAACACCTTATGATAGTACACATCAACAAGAAATAGTAGAAAAGGGAAGTTTGAGTTATTTTAAGTACAATTTAGATTAGATAACTCAGGATTGGATATTGTGATTTTGGATATGTTGTAATCTTATCTTTGTGTTGTAAGTAGATATAAGGTTCCTTATTAAAATGATTCATCTTCTGTTAGTGTTCCAAAATGTGTCAGGAAATCTATTTTGAGTTACCAGAACAAAATCAATTAGATTTTTTCTTTTATTAGTCTTCCAAAATGCTACAGTATAACTGTTTTTTATTTTATAAGAAAATATTAATTAGGGAGCACATATCAGGAAATTGGTGGCTGTTGTTCTGGTATGGAAAAATGTTAGGCATACAAGATATATATATATATATATATATATATATATATATATATATATATATATATATATATATATATATATATATATATATATATATATATATATATATATATATAGATGATTACTGTTAATGATGTTGAGAAAATGTCTACATTTAATGAAATGTGTGTGCACTATGCTTTTAGTGCAATAGATATAGGTGACAAATAATACACTATGGTAGTAAGTTGGGGAATTTAGTGAAAAATACTAAGTATTTTCCAAAAAAAGATAGTTTATACTTCATAATTTACTTTTTATTTTGTACCCTAAAATACACATTTCCTATTTTAGTTGAATAGTCATATACATATAACCTTTTAAATATGAAGTAAGAAGATTGATACCTCAGGATTCAAGAAGGATAAAAAAAGGGCCTTCCTGGATGAATAAATCCTTAGCAGACCTCAGAAATTGTACAACAAAAATTGCAATGTCCACGAGCTGGTAGGCTTGTCGAAGGTGAGTTGGTCCAGAGGCCAGAGTCTGACTGGCTATCAAGATTAGGCAGGAGGCATCTTTGTAGTCAAAAGGTTATTCATTCATTCCAGTCCCTTCATCAGAATGATGTGATAATGAACAGGAAAATTCTCATATATCTGGTCTGCCAGACCATCATACAAGGAATGGTGCTACAATTTATAATGTTTTACTTAGTCATTAATGTTATTTTTGTTATAATTTGTATAAATACTATAATTATTATGATTATTATTTGTCCATTCCAGGTGCTCGCCCCATTCTCCCTCATAAGTAATGTTTTTTTGGGACTCGGGATTGCCATTACGTTCCACTACCTTCTCCAGGATATTCCTTCTTCTTATGATAGACCTGAGTTTAAGAGCTGGAAGCAGCTGCCGCTCTTTGTGGGTACTTCGATATATGCCTTTGAAGGGATTGGAGTAGGCCAGAATCCATGAGTGGTGTTATTTCTTGTGAATTTTCATTAATTTTAATTGTAGATAATATATTTAGGTTTATAAATATTTGTGATCTTACTTTTCATTATGTTTATGGGAACAGAATTCTATGAAGATAATGACAATTATTTAAAGGAAATGATATACATTCCTTGCAAATTAAAAGTGTAGATTATTGATAGAGTGATTTCTTCAAAAGTAATTGAATTATTTTACTAGATTATGTACTTGATGATGGCAGGTCATTTAAATCATGTGGGCTAAGTGATAGTTCACTACAATCAAGAGCTGTTTGCAAGGTTGTGCACTGCTATTTCCATTGTTTCAGTTGTTGTTTGCTGTTCATCAGCATTTCCACTGTCTTTATTCATAAAGGTGTGTAAAAATAAGAATTTTCAGGGAACTTTGGAAAGCTGTACCTATGCACCAGGGCGAATGGGTTAATGAATGAAAATGAGTTTGGAATGCTAGATTATGTCTTCATTCTTTTTAAGGTTTTGCCGTTGGAGCGGAAGATGACTACGCCAGAAGATTTCCGGGGGTGCAATGGAGTGCTAAATACAGCCATGATTCTAGTAACTTGTGGTTACATTGCTGTTGGATTCTTTGGTTACCTGAAATATGGAGATGCTGTACATGGATCAGTTACACTTAACCTTCCACCCAGTGATAAGTGAGTGTTGTCAAATTGTTTTGTTTGATGGCTTGTTTTTTTTTTTTCATATTACTTACATCACATTAATGATTTATAAAGACTTGTTTGAGAGACGTCAATAGTGTTTTCCATCTCATTGAATTAGATGAAATTTAAATTAATAGTTGATATATGAGGAAGAGAGGAAGAAGGGTCTCAGAATGAACAATCATATACTCAGGTTGCTAATGCAAAATTTGCTTCTAGGATCATTTATTGAAAGAAATCATGTTGAAGTTTCAGTGGACATATAGTGCTCATCAGCTCCATAACAGTTTTACTTTTGTTTTTAGTTTTTACTTTATTTTCACCTTTTTATCTTACTTTTGATTTTCCTTTTTCAGCCTCGCACAGTTAGTGAAAATCTTGATGGCAGTAGCAATCTATTTGACCTATTCGCTGATGTTGTACGTCCCCTCGGAGATCATGTGGCCACACCTTCGCACAAGGTTCCATTCAAACAGAGCAAAGCGTGTCGGAGAATATGCTTTCAGGGCTTTTCTTGTTCTCATTACTTGTAAGTATAGTACTTTTCCTCCATTATATACAGATCTTGATATATGCCATAAGACACTGGGTTATTGCTGTGTTCACAGATACAAGCACACATACGCACATACACGCATATACATGCAAATGTGCACATGGACACACAAATACACATGCAAATACATACAGCATTTATCATCAGCAGTTACAGATTAAATTCAGTGGAAATTTCTGAAATTTATATACACATTTTAGATTGGTATTCTATAGAAGTGTTTAAGAAAAATTGCACTTGAAAATAACTGCAGCTGGATGAATGTCAAGCTTCCCTACTTGTGATAAAAAATTGAAGTCCGAGGACGATGTTTTTCCCCCCTGTCTTTGATTCTGGACAAGCAGAGTATTGTTTTTTAAAAAAAGCCTTTATAACTTGCTATGGCTAGGAAGGATGTAGTTTGAGAACTAGCCGATAATGTATGGCTATGACATTGTTTGACAAATTATTTCTAATTTAGTCTTTAGTCTTTATGAAGGAGGAATATATTTAAATTTATGGAATAAGAGGTACCAAGTTTGGCAAAACATTTTCTTCCTTGTAACAAAGAAAAAAATTAATTACAACTATATACACTCCTCCTCCTCCTCACTCCTAGTGCCACTCGGCAAAACAGCCGAACTAGCATTGGTACCTTGCAGGTCTTCCATATGGTCAAAACACTCAAAGCATCAGTATATTGTTCCTGTCTGTAAAGAGTAATAGTAATAAGATCCCAGGGAAGTAGGTCATTAGGGCACAACCTTGCTAAAACTGAAAATAATATTTTTTATTTTGTTCCTTTTGTTTCCAGTTATCCTTGCAGCAGCTATACCCAACATAGGCCTTTTCATTTCACTGGTTGGTGCTATGTCCTCGTCTACTCTGGCCATCATTTTCCCTCCTATCATCGAGCTTGTCACATTTTGGCCAAGGTGAGAAAGAATGACTAACACAATTAAATTTCATGTAATTATTAGTGCTCTATTCATAGCTTTAATTAATTCATCTTGAAAATGAAAGTCTTATATTCATGGTAAAACTTGTAATTAACTTACTGTGCATGTAGAAGCTGTCCAACATATTTATATCACTTTTGAAAAAGTCAGAGTACATTATTGTCACCATGTAAGAATAATTTTGGTAGGACTAAACTTCTTTTTTTTTTCTTTTTTTTCAGGGTATCTAAGCTGACAATTATCAAGTGCTTTACAATTATGAGCTTTGGCATCTTATGCTTTGTCATTGGCTCCTATGCCAGCATCATGGCCATTGTTGAGTACTTCCAGAGTGCAGATGAACCAAAGCCAGAGTTTATATGTTAGAGGAATAAGTTTCTACTGTATATTTTCAGTAAGATGAAACTTCCATATGTTTTCATTATTTTCGTGAATTTGCTTTTAGAACAATATGTATATTTGTGTGAATATGCAATATTTTACAGAAAAAAATGAATAATATTGTAGAGATTCTGTAACTTTACAAATGAAAAGTACAATTTGTCTTTTCTCTAAATGAGACAAAAATGTCTTTCTCAATAATACTGATGAAAAGTCTCTTGCTTGTGAATAGTGCAAAGAGTAGTTTTCATAGTTCATTTCCTTCACTTCTCAGGATTTCATGTTGCAGTTGACCCAACAGTAGAAGGCAGAACCTAGATTAAGTTTTTAGTTAGTTTAGATTGTTTTTATATCATATGAGTTTACACAAGATGTAAGAATGTATGCAGCATTTTTCACAGAATTTTGGAAACTGTGAATTAATGAACGAAGATTACTTGGTTTGGAAAATATTATTTAAAGGCAGACGTAGAAAAATTTGAAGAAATGTGATGTGATGGCTAGTCTTCTATATTTTGAATGGAATTCTGGTAGGATCAAAATGTTTTGGTTCTGTTATGAATTTTTTTTAAAGAATTTGATAATCTCCATTTGTTAGCTTGAACTCTTTGGGATTTTATGTTGAAATACCTCTGAAAGTACTTTTTTCAAATTTTTCTCTCTTTTTTTATGTAAGCATACTTTATAATCTATTTTAGATATGTCATGAAGAGGCATTTGCAGTGTATAGCTTACACTGATGTTGCTTTAAAATTTTAGTTGATTATTGCGCTGGCTATTTCTTAATGTCTTTCCGGTGATCAACACTTTATAACTATTAGTGAATTGTAATGTGATTATAGATCTTTTAGAAGAACTATATAAAATAATTTTTGTCTATCCATATTTTTTATATGAGCAGATTCTCATAAACATGCAAAGAAAAATGTAAGTGCAGGCACACACAAAAATGCATGTGAAACAAATACATAGACATACACTAACACAAATGATTAATCATCCACATACAAACATCAGCAAAGCTTTTTTACTGAGAGTAACTAACACTGTTCATTGTCATATAGATTGACTGTAGAATCAAGTTTCATGAGAAGTATTTTCTGATTATGTTTAGTTCACGTATCATTAGTAGTATTTATTTCTAGTTGAACAAATACAAGGTGACATAGAGATGTAGAAATGTTTTGAAGTTGCTTTAGATATTATTCACTATACATCCTCCCCCATGACCAATCTTCACTCTTTTTCTCTCTCTCACTTTTACCCTTTTTCCTATCTCTTTCATTTGTCACCTGCTTCATTGCCTGTGTGTCTTTGGAAATGTTTATGGTCTCACGTGAAGAATCTCATTATTTTTTGTCAGTTTTATCTATTCTACTTTGCATTTATTATTATTATATTTTAACATATTGAGTTCATATTTTTTTGTGCCATGAGTATTGTCAATAATGTTTTTCTTGTTACCTATTTTTTTTTTTTTCTAAATAGAGTTTGCCTCTTTCATAGAGCTTTCTGCATATTGCTAAATTTCACTTAAATTGCTTTGTTTTCAGTATTTTCTTTCTTTGTATCTCTGTACATTTTTAGATTTTTTTTCTTTTTCCATTTCCAGAAAGGGAATTTTATACCATTCATATTTCTTTATTTCAAGCCCTTTTTTTTTGCTAAAATAATCTTAAACAGAAAAATATCAACAGTACAGTTACAATACATCATCGAGTTATAAATGCATTCATATGTGAATTTTTATGTTAGTCTTTTTTATTTTTGCTTCATAAATGGGGTGAGGCGTTCAATGTGTTGAATCTGAAAGGAATTAATTTTCATCAGACATTCACATATTAAATTTTGTTTTCTTTTTGTAGTGTCTGAATCTGTGTTACTGGTAAAGGTCATTCGTGTCTGTCTGTAAGTCTTTGAGACTAGTGGTTGTGATGATTTGAATGAATCTGGGTGTTTATAAAAGGCATTTGAGGTTTATTATTATTATTTTTTTTTCATATTGATATTTTAAAAATTGTCTTAGTTGGTTATAATAGTAATTACTCATGTTAATTAAATTTTCAAGAAAGTTTTGAATTATATTGTAGCCAATTCTTCTTTACTTCTTTTCATTTATTCCTATAACTGTATTTTTCTTTCCAACTTTCTGCATTTCATAAAACTTTGTTTATAAAAAGAGCTACCATAATTTGGACAAACTAATTCATGGATAGAGCGAGTCATTTTACATCATAATATGTATTAATAAAGAAAAAAATTTCAAACCTTATATGTGATATATATATTTTTTTTTTCATGAAACTGAAAGGTTTAATGTAATGTGATATATTTTGTATAGAATTTAATGACTTAATTTCTATATTTTTCAATTTTACCAGAAGACAAAAAATCACATCTTTTTCCTTTTTTCTTTTGCTTTTTCCTCTTTATCCATTAATTTTCTTTATGTCAAACTTTGTGTTGCTTTAAAGTTCCTTTATCTTACCTCCTGCAGTGTTGCTTTGCTTTATTACTGTAGATTTCTATAGATTTATTCTACGCTTCATTTTTAAAATCTAGTATCTATTGTTTTTTTACATATAGGCTGATCATTATAAGAACTAGTTTACAAGGAAGGAGTATGAAGGGTTATACTTTTAAATACGTTCTTCTACAGTTCAGCTCATTCTGAAACATTGTTTATTAATGCTATATTTGTTTTTAGTAGAACCATGATTTTATAATCCAGTGACAATAGTATACATGTTTATATATGAATACATATATATATATATATATATATATATATATATATATATATATATATATATATATATATAGATGATTACTGTTAATGATGTTGAGAAAATGTCTACATTTAATGAAATGTGTGTGCACTATGCTTTTAGTGCAATAGATATAGGTGACAAATAATACACTATGGTAGTAAGTTGGGGAATTTAGTGAAAAATACTAAGTATTTTCCAAAAAAAGATAGTTTATACTTCATAATTTACTTTGCTATTTTTGTACCCTAAAATACACATTTCCTATTTTAGTTGAATAGTCATATACATATAACCTTTTAAATATGAAGTAAGAAGATTGATACCTCAGGATTCAAGAAGGATAAAAAAAGGGCCTTCCTGGATGAATAAATCCTTAGCAGACCTCAGAAAT
>BOPN01001167.1:202500-205000 GCA_017312705.2 Penaeus japonicus | reverse complement strand
ATATTGTTTCATAGTAATGGCAGCTCTCAGACAACTCTAGGAAAAACCTTGTTTTATTTTTCCTCCCTATAGCGTTCAGTGGCAGTGGTACTACCTGTTTCTAATCTCTTGTTTGATTTTATATATATATATATATGTGTATATATATATGTATATATGTATGTATATGTGTATGTATTATTTATATATGTTGTAGAATGCCTATCTTTCTTAGACTAGATGCTTAAAAAATGAAGCAAAATGAAGTGGGGAAGCAAACAAATGACAAAAGTATATAAAGAGCAGGGGGGGGATGTCCCCCATTTTAGATAACTAGATGAATGAGTAATCAATTGTATGGGCTCACTGCTTGCCTAGTGCCCCCATAGGTGCACCTACAATGATAAACATCTAGTGATAAACAACAGTATTAACTGTAGTTATTAGAAATGCTAAATACACATCAAAAGCAATCTATTAGAACTTAATCATTAGTCATGGCAACATGGCACCACTATTACGATTTTTGATATTACCCTGACATATCTATCTGTCTCATGCACACTGATAGACTATGTACCTATAGTCATACATATATGTATGACCAAAAGTTTCAATACAATCTATTTCATTTCAATTGGGACTTATTTGACAAACACATTTCCTTTAGCTATTGTCCAAATAGTTATATATATATATATATATATATATATATATATATATATATATATATATATATATTTATATTTATATTTATATTTATATATATTTGTATATATTTGCATATATTTGTATATGGGACGTGAATATGATTATTTTTCAGTATTTGTTTCTGACACCTCAGAGAAGCAATCAATCATGGCAGGGAGGTTTTGGAAAGAAGCTGCTTCTCTTATAATTGTTGGCAGAGCAGCAAACTCTGGACTTCAGGTATGGTGCAAGAAAGTGTGTGTGTGTGTGTGTGTGTGTGTGTGTGTGTGTGTGTGTGTGTGTGTGTGTGTGTGTGTGTGTGTGTGTGTGTGTGTGTGTGTGTGTGTGTGTGTGTGTGTGTGTGTGTGTGTGTTAGAGAGAGAGTGAGAGAGTAAGTGAGAGTGAGAGAGTAAGTGAGAGAGTAAGTGAGAGTGAGAGAGTAAATGAGAGTGAGAGAGTAAGTGAGAGTGAGAGAGTAAGTGAGAGTGAGAGAGTAAGCGAGAGTGAGAGAGCAAGTGAGAGTGAGAGAGCAAGTGAGAGTGAGAGTGAGAGTGAGAGTGAGAGAGAGGATGAGAGAGAGAGAGAGGATGAGAGAGAGAGAGAGGATGAGAGAGAGAGAGAGGATGAGAGAGAGAGAGAGAGGAGAGAGAGAGAGAGAGAGGATGAGAGAGAGAGAGGATGAGAGGGAGAGAGGATGAGAGGGAGAGAGGATGAGAGGGAGAGAGGATGAGAGAGAGAGGATGAGAGAGAGGATGAGAGAGAGAGAGGATGAGAGAGAGAGAGGATGAGAGAGAGAGGGGATGAGAGAGAGAGGGGATGAGAGAGAGAGGGGATGAGAGAGAGAGGGGATGAGAGAGAGAGAGGGGGAGAGAGAGAGAGGGGGGAGAGAGAGAGAGGATGAGAGAGAGAGAGGATGAGAGAGAGAGAGAGAGAGAGAGAGAGAGAGAGAGAGAGAGAGAGAGAGAGAGAGAGAGAGAGAGAGAGAGAGAGAGAGAAAGGGGGGGGGAGGAAAAACGGAATAGAGAGGGAAGAGATAATGAGGATGAGAGAGGAAAGAGGAGAAAGGGAAGGGAGAGAAGATATTGATGAGAGAGAGAGAGAGAGAGAGAGAGAGAGAGAGAGAGAGAGAGAGGGGGGGGGGGAAAGGGAATAGAGAGGAAAGAGATAATGAGGATGAGAGAGGAAAGAGGAGAAAGGAAAGGGAGAGAAGATATTGATGAGAGAGAGAGAGAGAGAGAGAGAGAGAGAGAGAGAGAGAGAGAGAGAGAGAGAGAGAGAGAGAGAGAGAGAGAGAGAGAGAGAGAGAGAAAGGGAATAGAGAGGAAAGAGATAATGAAGGTGAGAGAGGAAAGAGGAGAAAGGGAAGGGAGAAGATATTGAGAGAGAGAGAGAGAGAGAGAGAGAGAGAGAGAGAGAGAGAGAGAGAGAGAGAGAGAGAGAGAGAGAGAGAGAGAGAGAGAGAGAGAGAGAGAGAGAGAGAGAGAGAGAGAGAGAGAGAGAGAGAGAGAGAGAGAGAGAGAGAGAGGGAAGAGGAAAAAGGGAATAGAGAGGAAAGAGATAATGAGGATGAGAGAGGAAAGAGGAGAAAGGGAAGGGAGAGAAGATATTGATGAGAGAGAAAGAGTAAGGAGGGATGAGAGAGGAAAGAGGGATGAGAATGGAAAGAGAGATATTATTGTAGAAATAATATATTTTTTCTTTGTTGAATGCTTATTTTTGTTTTATTATCTGCAGTATACTATAATGTTCATTTCAGAAATGCAGTCAACGTCAGACAGACTACAATCTTCTATTTTTAAAACGAAGTCAAAAGAGCAAATTCATGCCAAGT
>BOPN01001167.1:142500-147500 GCA_017312705.2 Penaeus japonicus | reverse complement strand
CACAGTATATACACACACACACACACACACACACACACACACACACACACACACACACACACACACACCACATATATATATATATATATATATATATATATATATATATATATATATATATATATATATATATAACTTGGGGTAGGGACTAGTTGGTTCATTATCAAACGGTTACTCGGCCCTTCCCTCCATTTTTATTGCAAAATTCTCATCGAGAAATGGAAAAGGTGTCGCTTGCCTACACAACTGACAATATAATGTAACACTTTTACATACAAAAGATATCTTGTGTGCAATTTTATTATCATAATATATATCAAATTAATTGAATTACTTTTTCTATCTTCTCCTTACAATGAGTTATCTTCATAAGGTTTATTACGATCTAAATGCTAGTTTTAGTTAATAGCATTAATCCCGAAATGCGATTCACAGACGAGATCGGCTAAGATTGTCTTTGATCGAGTCATAAATAATTCGTAGGACGCCATTGGAGTGAGGAACTGTTTTTAAGACACTCCTTAAATCTATCAAAGAAGTTTCAATTCCTTTTCGTGAATAGCGTCACAGGCTTCTAAGAGTGCCGGCATTAAGGAGCCAGTGTGATAAAACACTATGAGGAACGAATACTGACTTTAACGCTAACTTTCTCTAGCTGCAATCAGTAAATGAAGCGCATTTTTTACGCGAATTCTCCTTTTTTTTCAGTTCATCTCAAGTGGCCCTGGAAACTTTGAACTCCGCTGATATCGTCCTTCAACTGCAGCTCAGATTTTTCTTTCTTCAGGGACACAACTTTCACCTCTGTTCTTTTTCATCTCTTTCTTATTTACTTTTTTTTCTTTTTTTTTTTTTTTTTTTTTTTACTCAAAAGTTGTTTGTGTCTCTTCTCGTTTTTAGATCTCATCACTATGTTTTTTTTCCTTTTTGTTTATTTTTCTTTTTAGTTAGTATCTTTCATAATCCATCACTTTCATTATCAACATTATCACTCGTATGGTAATTACAAATGTTAATTGGTGATAGCATTACTGAATATAATAACAATACCATCAGGAACAAAAATGATACGAGCAATCGTGATAACATTTTAATATTTGTGAAATTACAAACCCCTTTCTGATTTCCACGAATGCAACCACTGCGAAACAAGCACGCGCTGGCAACCCTCCAAAGTGGCGATTTCTGGCATAGCAGGTGAGACTTGCAATCAATTTGATTGGAATCCCACCAATACCACCTACGTATTTGTGGGACTAATGATTTATCTTCAGCTTATGCTTGTAACCTACACTCACTTTCCAATCACAAACGTTTATGATTTTTTCATGTATTATGCTTGTTAATTGAGTAATGAAAAAATGGCCAAATGAATAGAATAGATAGCATAGAAGTTTAACACTACAAAGGGATTTAAATATGGTTTTGTAACGCATTATAGATCATACGCCTTTTTAAGTATAAAAATGCTATATTCAAAGCAACACATTTATTATCATTTAGCGTGGTTGGTATCGAGCGAAGAGAATTGAGAGAGAGAGAGACGTAGACAGCACGACTGGAGTGAAAGCAGATAGCAGTAATACTTGTGTGACAGCATTTCCCAATGCCAGAGCACGTCACGCCGATTTTTATAAAACGTATGTGTTCTCATCCCACACCACTCGTTTGCACATTATTACTTGGCACACACCCACCCACACACACACGCACACACACGCACGTACAGACACACACACACGCACACAGTCATGAAATTGTTAATTAATTCAAAGCTTTGGTAATTCTAATATACTACCGTGTAAATGCAGCACAGCATCAAACGTTCTGTTTTGTGTTGCTAGCAATGTAATTATAAAAAAATAAGTAGACTTTTACTCGGTTTGTCATGAAGTACAACCATTTTTGACGTCACTTTTAGAATGCGCATTCGTAAGTACATTCGCCTTAAACACGTTAATTAAATTTTGTCATGCCAAAGAATCATTAATCATTCAAATCCCTCTACATGTAAATATATAGAATGAAGATAAACAGAAGAAGATTTATCTGATGCGGTTGCACTGTTTACACTCCACCGCAGCGTGCACGGGATGAGTAGAAAGAAGTTAATGCAACTTTGGCGAGGGATTGCAAGGAGGTGATGTTGAAGTCGAGGCTCCAACGAATGATCAATGTCACATGATTCCGAGTAATAAACAACCACGCTATTACTACTTCTTCTCTTCCTCCTTCGTTCCCTGGCAGTGTCACAGGAAGCCACTATTTATCAAAGCACATAAACGTCTCCTTCATATCGACCGCGTTATAAATAATTGTTTGATAGTGTTTTAATGGTGTTTGGCGTCCATGTTATGTATATATACAGGAAATCAAATATGCGGTAAAGTTTTCTAATTTGACAGTCGAGTCGTGTACTAAATTCCTTAAAATTGTTAGCAATATGAATAACAAGTCAATATTCACAAATGCAAGAAAGCGAAAGCGCAATGCAGACAAGGTCAGGAAGTGGGGATTGATTGGCTGAACGACCATCCGGGATTGGACAGACACGCGAGTGCACGCGAAGAAAAAAACAACAAAAAACGATGAAAATAGGTTTACCGGATATGAAATGAGTGGAATGATTGATAGAAAGAGTAGCTTTAAATTAGAAGAAGTAGGGGTTGTTGCACAGATGCTTGCTTGAAAGGTGATGGCGAACCAATGGCGACGGAAAGGAGATCCTGTTGTCGGAAAGATTAACGGAACATATATATATATATATATATTTATATATATATATATATATATATATATATATATATATATATATATACATATATGCATATATATATATATATATATATATATATATATATATATATACATATATATATATATATATATATATATATATATATATATATATATATATGCATATATATATATATATATATCTATATATATATATACATATATATATATATATATATATATATATATATATATATATATATATATATATATATATATATATATATATATATATATATACATATATATATATATACATATATGCATATATATATATATATATATATATATATATATATATATATATATATATACACACATATATATATATATATATATATACATATATGCATATATATATATATATATATATATATATATATATATATATATATATATATATATATATATATATATAATATATATACATATACACACCTGTATACATGAATGTGTGTGTAATATCTTAACGGAGAGAATATCGCTTCCACACGCAATAGTTGTTTTGCGAATCTTTATGCAACTTTTGGCAGATGAAGGGGATGTCCACTTCATTTTACTATGTGACATATGTTTTTTGTTATTGTCCAATAAAGGGAATGAACTTATTTCCGTATTATGTAGTATATGTACTCTGTACATAATCACATACTTTCCCTGTTACCAACAAAATAAAACAATGCAAATTATGTGTCTGGAAATCAATCAGGAGACGTAATCATCCGGCCAATCAGAACCACCGATCGCACAGTCTCCGTCATCCAATCCCTAGCATTCCTACCTTGAGTATTGTAGTCTCAGCTTCACCCCCCCCCCCCCCCCCCCCCCCCCCCCCCCCCCCCCCCCCCCCCCCCCCCCCCCCCCCCCCCCCCCCCCCCCCCCCCCCCAAATCACAGCCATTTATCCGGCTCGCTGCCTCAGACCGTAAGAACCCGCTTCCCGCAGAATGAAGGTAATGACTCGGGTTAACCATCGCTAACGAAGCATCACCTAGCGCCATTCGTCACGGTCTCTGCCAGGCCCAACACCCTCGACGTTCGACAGCCAGCTCGCAATCGCTCTGGAATGGCTTCATGGGTAATGGATGGTCATTTTCGCCGCTTTTACTCATTATGTCGTTATGGTACTGGCTTGGCTTTGGGGAGGGACTGGGTAATGGGAGAGATATTTGGAGCGATTATGGAAGGAAGGGAGAGAGAGAGAGGGGGATTGGAGAGAGAATGTGAGAGACAGAGTGATAGAGAGAGAGATTGGAAATGGAGCCAAGGAGAGTGAGAGAAAAGAGAGGAAGAGAGAGAGAGAGGACAATTTTAGAATCAAGTTGCAGTAACGGTAGCAAATTTCCTAGTCATTTATACAAAGTCTATTTTTCGAAAAATATTTGCAATGAAGTGTAATTAGATACTGACACGTGCAGGGCAATTCAATATCATCTTTTTTTAAAATTACTGTTTTGATATTTGAAGTACTTTGGAAACAATCTGATACGATAACAAAAATCATTTTGCAATCATTGCAATCAAACAGGGGAAATATCAGTTTCTACGAAGTAATATCAAATGGATATCCATGGGTGATAAAAATGAAACAATATCGCAACAAATGAATAATGAGACAAAACACAAAAATGATTATATAAGTGAATATGAAAATCATACCATATCTAAGTAACCAATTTAGTAGTGGCAGTGGATTACACGACTTTAACACAAGAGAAAATAGGGTCCATAATTGGAAATATTTCAGATTGCATTTAAAACGAGCATAAATCTAAAGAGATGAATTGTTACAAGTATACCACAACAGATGTATGCATTCTGGGATATTTTGTATGTATTATCTTTTAACAATATCTACATTTCCAATATCGGTAATATTACAAAATGTTTACGTGTAGTTGCCCAGCATGTTCCAATGAGCTGTGACACGGGTAACATGGCTGGATTATAAGGGGAAAAATTCCTTTTTGAATTTATCATGAAAAAAATTCATATTTTCACTTTTCACTTACCTATTTTTTATAGTAAAGATTAACACTCATATTGCAATGCTATATACCGTCTTCTTTATCATTATTATTAGATCGTATCACAAATGACATTACGTAATGTGTGGTAATAGATATTGCGATTAATGTACGTTTTATTTTTTGTCGTCACTATCATCATTACTATTTCATTATTTCACAAAGATTAAGTCATTCC
>BOPN01001167.1:97500-100000 GCA_017312705.2 Penaeus japonicus | reverse complement strand
AGAGAGAAAGAGAAAGAGAAAGAGAAAGAAACAGAAAGAGAGTGAGAGAGAGGGTAATAGAAAGAAAGAAATAGGAAGAGTATGGGAGATGTGCGAGGGAAACACTATATGTGAAGGTGAGTGACAGGTAATTCGTCAGCTGCCTTGCACAGCTGTTCAAAAATGAGTTAGCCTTATCTTATTAACATGTTCCTTTAATTCTGCCAATGCTTTAAAAAAAAAACGCTTAGAAATCATCTTTATTCATTTCGAAAATAAAAGTACGAAGAATGAAATACTTTTTCTCGAACAACATCGCGCGAAAAAAAACAAAAAAAAAAAAACAACAACAAAAAACAAAGGAAAAGCGATTTGTTTTCTCTCCAAATATATCAAAAAAGAACAAAAAGAAAGAAAGAAAGATGAACCAGAACACACTCGTGTTATTCTTATTCGTCAAAATTCAATGTAAAAAGAATTAAAATGCGTAGACCTTTTTACCTTCAACCCTAGTGGAAGTAAACAATATAATTAGTTTTTTTTTCTTTTTCGTAAATCTTGAAAGGTGAAATCTTTTAAGTTCCACCGGTGTTGATATGCTGTGAAGATGATTAAGGGAGCGACAGATAGGAAAAAAAGAGAAGGATTGGAGAGAATTAGGTAAAGAAAAAGGGGGATGGGTGGAGAGGGCGAGAGGAAGAATTAAGATGAGGAGGGAGAGGAGGAGCAGGCAGGATGGAGTGGGCGAGAGAAGGATTGACAAGAAGGAGGAAGGTTGGAGAGGAGGAATTAAGAGGATGATGAAAAGGAGAAAGAAAAAGAGAGGAGAAAGATAGAGGACGATGAGGAAGAAGGAAGAATAGGAGGAGGAGGAGTGATGGAGAGAGCGAGAAGAGGAGGAAGGAGAGGCAGAAGGCAGAAGGAGGAAGGGGGAGAAAAAGAATAGGAGGAGGATGAAGGGGACAGAAAGAAAAGGAGGAGGAGGAAGGAGAAAGAGAAGGAGAAGTAGAAGGCACAAAGAGGAAGGGAGGAGAAAGAAAAGGAGGAGGAGGAGGGAGGGGTAAAAAAGAAAAGGGGAAGGAGGAAAGGAAGAGATTACAAGAGGAGGATGAAGGAGGTGAAGGGAAAGAAGAAGAATGTAAAAGAGGATCATAAAGGCAGATATAAAATGAAACCAAGAAAATAAAGATGAGACGCTTCGCTTATTCATTTCATTCATATTTCATCTATTTGATCTTTTTATTCATTCTCTCTCTTTAACTGCGTTTATTACTCCTATAACTACTACTTCTAATTGTAATGATACTAATAATAATGGTAATGATGATAACAGTAATAATGATAATAATGAATAATAATAGTAATAGCAGCGGAGTGATAATAAAGATGATGATGATGACAATGGTAATGATAATATATATAATGATAATAATGATAATGACGCTAAAAGTAATAATGATAATAATAGTAAAAATGAAAATAGCATTAATAATGCTTATAATAATAATGATAATAATAATAATAATAATAATAATAATAATAGTAACAACAATGATAATAATAATAATAACAATAATAATAATGATAATAACAACAATAGTGATGATAATAATAATAATGATAAAAATGATACTTGTACTAATGATGATAACATGATGATAACAATGACGGTAGTAATGATAATCATGCCAATAACAATGGTAATGATAGCAATAATAATAATGGCAGTTATCATAATCATTATCAATATTATCACCATTATCCTTATCACCGTTAGTGTTATTACTATCATCAATATATATAAGTCTATGTAATTTTTCTAGTTCTAGAAACCCTGCTATACTTCCGATAAGATGAATCCTCGACAACTTATATAAAAAAAACAAGAAAAGTTTATTCTTGACACAAGGTCATATATTATTCAATACCCCTGTTTCAACCTGCAGTTATTCATGCACCTAACGCCTTAGGTCACAGCGAGGGACTACCCCCCCCCCCTCCTACCCTCCCATGCTATTCCGTAGCCCCTAACTCCCCAGATACAACAAACGCCTGAGGCTACATCCCACCAGGTTGAATAATACCTCAATATATTCTGACAAGATGGGATACATCAGTTATAAGAGGCGTTAGTAGGTGTGACTGACAGAAAAGTTTATTTATATCTATGCTCGTTAAAACCTACTCTTGTAGCATCTTGAGGAAAATTACAGTCCAATGATACACCTCAAAGGATAATTTAATTCAAGTAATCACGCAAAGATTGTACCAATATATATATTTCATTCATACTGCAAATATGATGTCACGGGTTATGGAAGTCTATACAGACACACGAATACCTAAGACCATAGATACTCGCAAGAAATATGTAGTCAAAGATATCAAAATACGTCACGATACAAATTATGGGTTACGACCATAGGCGCTCACTTGTTTAGCCATTTCTCCGAGCCAGTCTTGAGGAGATTTCTCAGAGGAGAGAGCGGAATGCTCACGGCGTTTCCTCACCTCATCAGGC
>BOPN01001167.1:42500-50000 GCA_017312705.2 Penaeus japonicus | reverse complement strand
GTTGATGTTGCCTGTTAAGTTAAATGTGGATATATAGAGAATTATTTGTATTTAGTATTTGGTTTGTCTATGAGTATCAAAATTAAAACACACGCTTTTATTCACACACACATGTGTGTGTCTGTGTGTGAGTGTGAGTGTTTGTGTGTGTGTGTGTGTGTGTATGTGTGTGTTTGTGTGTGTGTGTGTGTGCGTGTGTGTGTGTGTTTGTGTGTGTGCAACAGTGCATGAGTAGAAATCAAACTCACTACATCAGACGTAGAATTCTGTATGTTCTATGATGATTTAATATTCGTAAATATTTGTTCCATCTCCCTCCCTTGTAATATACACATAACCATAAACATATTCAAGATATACCCTCGAGGCAATCTCGGTCTCACTCAAGCTGACACTGATTCAGCAAATTAACGGAGTTCCCCCTCATAGGATAATCTTCACTCGGTCCCTTCACGTGAGCGCTTCCGTCCCATTACCACTACTCTAATGTCTCACATAGTATGACTAATCACTATTACTGCTGAGCTAGTGTGCATGTCAGTTACAACAGATACAGCACTGTTAAGCCTCGCCTGCGTAATAATGGGGCCCTTTATCTGCGATTAACTTATAAGGCGATAAAAGGAACTATTCTCTAGATCATTAATGACAATAGCTGTTGATGCGATAGATACTTTTATATAATCATTGAAGCTCTTCCACCTTTAGTAAGAATATAAGATATCCCAGCTCTTCATTACATAAAAAGTGATGTATCGCCACAGCTTGGACAGCTCCTTCCACAGCTGTACGCTAGGCACTTAAGGACCTAACGAATGATGACACTCCAAAAAATATTTAATCTGAGACTGGCATTTTTACTCTCTTCGCCTGAACATCCAGGCTCTAAACCAATATATATTCCTGAATATAGGAGACCCCAGCTGCTAGTATCGAAGGGGTAACCTCCAATTTGCTCGATTCCCCTAGAGCCCCCCAAAAGGACTATCTCTCTGACCTCTAGTTGGGTAACATCTAAACAGCATCACATCTCCATATAGATACCCTGTACCATCAATCTTGCTGGAAGAAATTGATGAAAGACATTTGATTTGGTGGGACTTCTTCCTACCAATTCCTAGTCTAGCTTCTGTGCCATTTCGGAGAACTCACGTTAGGCTGTCTATTGAATATGCCAGTAATCAAACACACCATTGGTGCCAATGCTGCACCCGATGTTCGCGCTCTTACCTTTTATTATCTATCTATATTCAGCTCATGTCAACAATATAGATATATGCTAGATAATACAAATGTAATGAGAGACCTGTATGAGCAGATGTCATTTTTTTTCTTTTCTTTTCTTTTTTTTAATCTTCACGAAGATATACATTAATGAAAACTAACACCGAAGGTAAGCAACACTTTAGCATATGAGTATTTATTTATTTTTTTTCTTCATGAATTTCTTATTGCTATTGAAGAGCTGTGTAGACCGTCTGTAAGTAGTAATACCCATATTGATGACCGGGATATCAAGGATATAAAGATTTCAACAGGTAGCCCTGCACCAGCACATAGCTATGACATTCTTTTCCATTCATTTACAAAATTTTTAGTAAAATGCTTTATAGTTTAGTGACATAAGTGCAGTCAATATCCATTTGCTCATTATACACAGTTAAGTCTCTACATCTGATAAATTTCCTGTCATGTTTGCTAATTCATTTCCAGAACACATGAACAGAGTTCATTATGACAAATGTAGAAAAAGGTATAAATGAGACTGAATGTTTCCATAATCCGAAACGACGAGGAAACTATTCAGTATCATTTATACTCATCAACTTAGTCAGAGGATGAAGCTTATTTATTCACATCAGCAGTACTGAACATATTTGATGACGCTAACAACTCGAAATACCGGCGGACAGCATTTTGTTATGCAACTGATATTTAAATTCAGAATCCTTGATAAGGCTTCCCTCAGTTCGTTTTACTTTCACTTTTTCTACATTTTGATTAAACGTCCTTGTAATGAAATTACTTTCTAGGCTAATACATCATGCATCTTTTTTATAATATATTCTTTAATTAATATTAATCTTGATATTATTCTGTCAAGGTCACTGCCATGCCCCATCCCTCTCCACGATAAGGTGTGCTTGTTTATCTTCTGCTTCTATAATAGTTCATCGTTTCAATGTTGTTGCTGAACATTTGCTAGAGAGACCAGTATTTTCTTAGCATGAATGTATTCCTTGCTTCTTAGCATGAGTAAATATTCATAGGTATCCCTCCCATCATTATGAATTTCCTTGTGATCAACATTTTATATATTCTATATGCATCCATTATTCACACAAATCGTAAGGATTTTCAGGGCAAGCCACCCACTTTTTGTAACCTTGGCATGTCTTTCATTGAGATATAATGAAGAAATAAAGGAGACCTATTATGACCTTGCTCCAGAAAAAAATACAGGCAGTGCCGTTGATGACACAACCCCGCTGGTACTCCCACGCATACCGTTCTTTTGAAAAGGATATATTTGCCTTTGCAGTCCTTTGCCATACCATGTTTGTGGAAGTGAACAGGTTTGGAAAGGTTAAACTACTTTATACTTAAAAAAAAAAGGCCATAGAGACTGTATAACGTGGCTCATACTATCTGAAAAATACTCATCCAATGTATACAGGCCCGCTCTCCCAGAAAGGTTGCACTCCTATACATAATCTTTCTGTCCATCCTGGGCCTCTGCCTCGTAAACACCTATAATACCTCTGCTGCTTCCACTACGGACCAACAGCTGTCCTCTTCGCCAGGACAGAAAGAAACCTTCTTTAGCTCCTTTCTGCCATATAATGCATGAATATAGAACCTTACTTATAGAACCTTGGTGCAGAAAACAGTTAGATTAAGCTTCACCCCTTTCACGGACAATTACATTTGTTTCATGAACACTTGCCTTATTATTTTGCAATTGTAATGCATATCATAAAAATATAACGCTATTGCATAACAAGAATTCATTTCATGAAAATGTAAATATAATTTATAACAAAAATCATTTTCAGTATCCTTTTTAATTGGGTAAGAATAAACACACATACAAACTAAAAGAAAAGAGAGAGAGAGAGAGAGCGAGAGAGCGAGAGAGCGAGAGAGCGAGAGAGAGAGAGCGAGAGAGCGAGAGAGAGAGAGACAGAGAGACAGAGAGACAGAGAGACAGAGAGACAGAGAGACAGAGAGACAGAGAGACAGAGAGAGAGAGAGAGAGAGAGAGAGAGAGAGAGAGAGAGAGAGAGAGAGAGAGAGAGAGAGAGAGAGAGAGAGAGAGAGAGAGAGCGACGACCAACAGCCTCCCTTTTCCTTCCTCCCATTCTTGCTCCCGCTGCTCTCTGGCAACTTTAATGATCCTTCAGGTTACAAAGCATGCCCTTTGTGACGGCTCCCAAAGTGAGAGGGGGGGAGGAGGGTAGGAGGGAAGGCGAGTGAGGGAAAGAAGGAGAGGAAAGGCAGACCAAGGGACGGCGGAACGGAGCAATAGGTCGTTTTGCGGGCGAAGGTTTTAGAAGGCGATGAAACGGGAGAGGGGAAAGTGAGATAAAAAAAAAAAAAAAAAAAAAAAAAAAAAAGGGAGGACCGGGCTGATGAAAGGGGAGGGGAAAGGAGGGAAGGGTGAAAGAGGAGGAGAAATGCGAGGAGGATTAGAGTTCCTAAAAAGAAGGGATGAAAAAAGGGGAATCGCTCATAGGGAGAAGTGAGGGGAGAAGAATTGATGGACGAAATGCTATCGTGTGGTCAACGCTGAGGTATGAGTCACACAAGCAGGCAACTTTCAGATTACGTGAGAATGTATTGTAATATATGGAAATTTAAACATGAGGCGTTTGGGGAAAATCACAAAGGAAATAAGTCTTTGGCCAAATAATGACAAAGAGAAAGCTAAAAGCGAAGGAGGTAAATGGAAGAAAAATGAATACAATCTTGTGCGGAAACCGTAGGAAACATTAAGAAGTTGTTCTAATATGATGAGAAGATTGCGTGACAGAGTAAGAGTGTGAGACTTGCAGTTATACAGCATGAGAATGGGAAAACAGGAAGAGAGCGAGAGCGAGAGAAAGAGAAAGAAAGAGAGAGAAAGCGAGAGAGAGAGAGAGAGAGAGAGAGAGAGAGAGAGAGAGAGAGAGAGAGAGAGAGAGAGAGAGAGAGAGAGAGAGAGAGAGAGAGAGAGAGAGAGAGAGAGAGAGAGAGAGAGAGAGAGAGAGAGAGAGAGAGAGGGGCAGGCAGACAGACAGACAGACAGATAGGCAGACAGACAGGCAGACAGACAAACAGACAGAATTATAGCGATAGAGAGACAGACATAAAGAGACAGTGACAAAGACATGGGCAGACAAACGCAGACAGACACATACACACACACACACACAAACAAACGCACACTTACACACACTTACACATTCACAAACACACACACGCACACACACACATACACATATATATAGTCATATATATATATATATATATATATATATATATATATATATATATATATATATATATATATATATATATATATACACAAGTGTGTGTGTGTGATAGTAGATGATGATCATAATAACAGTCTTCATTTTTCATAAAATCATACAATGTCGGACATATTACTGGTTTGCGAACGTTTAGAGTATAAGCTAGGAAGACTCTTATGGGAATAAGGACTCATAACCGGGGAAATGTAGAGGGTAAAACAACACCAGACAGTATAAAACCTGACCTAGCAAAATACAATAAGTCTCCTTGTCATAGAAATCACTGTGGTGTGTAGATGGTTGATATTTGGAAAGTTTCTCATGTTGATATTTCTCGATACGTTTAGCCTATGCAACAAGCAAACTTCACTCGTGCGCTGTAGCTCTGCAAAAGTTGGGATGCCGAGGGTAACACAGGAGGCTGCAATGCTACAATGTCTCCATAGGCTGAGCAGGTTACTCAGGCTTATATGTCAGACTTGGTATTTTGATTTCGGAGGCTCTGGTATTTACGACTAGTGGTATACAGTAAAATGACATGCAATTTGTTTTGAACAAGAGTCGCTTCACACCATTATCACATGTAAATTTCGTAATAAAATGTATGATGTAATGCAAACCCCTCTATACACGAATTCAACATGCGATCCATCATCATTGTTATGATACACTGAATATCTTAGGTACTTTACCTTGACGACAAATTCAATGTATATGCCATTAATGAAAAAAGACACTGTCTTGATGTGGTAAACATTTTCCACTTTTTCTTGTTAGCACTGCAATTTAGCCACACAGCTGAGTTGAAGTCAGTGCATACATTAACTAGCTGCAACAATCCGAGATAAAACTATCTAAATACGGCTGATTAATGACACCATCCTTTCTGACACAGCCTAGTTATAAACGGTTAATCTAAGCAGATCAAACGTCCATGTAAGCATAAAATAAATACTAAGAGACGGCCGAGCTCCATATGACACACTGAATTCTGACGATATGTTCTCTCTGCATCATACTGACATCTGACAAGACAACCATGACTGCATGACACTCACAATGTATTCTGGCACACCTCAGCGCAACAGCACATCAAAGAGGACGGCGTGACACCCTTCATGAAAGGCTTTTGACATGTCCTTAATCCAAAAGCAGGTGTAGACGGGGGTATTCGTTAGTGCACTGCAGTGTTGCATTTTTCAACAGGGGGTTATCGTCACATTAGTCCAGTTATTTTTAGGGGCAAACTGATATTTAGAGCACCTAAATAGAATGATATTTTTTTAGTATCTTTGATAAAACTGTGGAGGTGGCAATTGGGCGCTAGTTGCTCACATTACTTGCATTATCATTTTTTTCTTTTAGTTAAGGCACAAGGACAAGTCGGGGATGTTCATATATAAATATATATATATATATATATATATATATATATATATATATATATATATATATATATATACACATGTGTGTGTGTGATAGTAGATGATGATCATAATAACAGTCTTCATTTTTTATAAAATCATACAATGTCGGACATATTACTGGTTTGCGAACGTTTAGAGTATAAGCTAGGAATAAGGGCTCATAACCTGGGCATTAAATGTAGAGGGTAAAACAACACCAGACAGTATAACACCTGGCCTAACAAAATACAATAAGTCTCCTTGTCATAGAAATCACTGTGGTGTGTAGATGGTTGATATTCGGAAAGTTTCTCATGTTGCTATTTCTCAATACGTTTAGCCTATGCAACAAGCAAACTTCACTCGTGCGCTGTAGCTCTGCGAAAGTTGGGATGCCGAGGGTAACGTCTCCATAGGCTGAGCAGGTTACTCAGGCTTATATGTCAGACTTGGTATTTTGATTTCGGAGGCTTTGGTATTTACGGCTAGTGGTATACAGTAAAATGACATGCAATTCATTTTGAACAAGAGTCGCTTCACACCATTATCACATGTAAATTTCGTAATGAAATGTATGATCTAATGCAAACCCCTCTATACATGAATTCAACATGCGATCCATCATTATTGTTGTGATACATTGAATAACTTAATAACTTTACCTTCACGACAAATTCAATGTATATGCCATTAATGAAAAAAGACACTGTCTTGATGTACTAAACATTTTTCACTTTTTCTTGTTAGCATTGAAATCTAGCCACACTGCTGAGCTGAAGTCAGTGCATACATTAACTAGCTGCAGCAATCCGAGAAAGAAAAAACTATCTAAATACGGCTGATTAATGACACCATCCTTTCTGACACAGCCTAGTTTTAAACGGTTAATCTAAGCATATAAAACGTCCATATAAGCATAAAATAAATACTGAAAGACTACCTAGCTCCATATGACACACCGAATTCCGACGATATGTTCTCTCTCCATCATACTGACATCTGACAAGACAACCATGACTGCATGACACTCACAATGTATTCTGGCACACCTCAGCGCAACAGCACATCAAAGAGGACGGCGTGACACCCTTCATGAAAGGCTTTTGACATGGCCTTAATCCAAAAGCAGGCGTAGACGGCGGTATTCGTTAGTGCACTGCAGTGTTGCATTTTTCAACATGGGTTATCGTCACATTAGGCCAGTTATTTTTAGGGGCAAACTGATATTTAGAGCACCTAAACAGAATATTATTTTTTAGTATCTTTGATAAAACTGTGGAGATGGCAAGTGGGCGCTAGTTCCTCACATTACTTGCATTATCATTTTTTTTCTTTTAGTTAAGGCACAAGGGCAAGTCGGGGATGATCATATATATATATATATATATATATATATATATATATATATGTATATATATACATATATATATATATATATATATATATATATATATATATATATATATATATATATGTATATATATATACATATATATATATATATATATATATATATATATATATATATATATATATATATATATATATATATATATATATATATATATATATATATATGA
>BOPN01001167.1:5000-7500 GCA_017312705.2 Penaeus japonicus | reverse complement strand
ATTATTGTCATTATTAGCATTACTGTTGTTATCGTCATCATTATTATTATTGATATTGTTATTATCGTTGGTGTTATGTTATCCTCATTCCTATTGCTATTATCATTATTATTATTATGATTATTATTGATATCGTTATCATCATTATCACTATCCTTACAATCATTATCATCATTACTATCATCATTTCATGATCATTAGTTTTTTGCTATTGTTATTATCATTATCATTACGATTATTACTATTATTATTGCTATTATTACTATCATCAAATCATCATAAGTATCATTATTATTCTGATTACCATTACTATTATCATTATCTTTACTATAATTGTTATCATATTAATCAATATCATTAATACAATCATTATCATTATCGTCATCATTATTGTTATTATCATTATTATATTTTTTCATTATCATCATCACCATCATCACTCTCGTTTTCATTATTACTAATCATCACCATTATCGCTTTAGCTATTGTTATAATGATTATGTGAATGATGTAAGTGATGATAACAAATAAGGTAATAGTTATAGTGATATGATTAATATGATAATAAAAATAACATTGATGATAAGGATAACAATATTAATGATAACAATGATATAGACAATGATGGAAGAGTAATGATTATAATGATGATAATAATAATAATAATGATAATAAAAGTAATGACGATGATGATGATAATAATGATAATAAAAGTAATGATAATAATAATGATGATAAATGGGTTATAAAGGATGATAGTAAACATATTAATAATCCAAATAATGGTGATGATAATAATTATGATAATCATGGTAAGAGTAAGAGTAACTGTAATGATGATTATTATCATTGTTATAATCATTATCATTATTATTATCATTATCGTTATCATCATTATTTTTATTTTCTTCAATTAGTTTTCTCTTTTCATATTCATAGCTTCTTTGATTTTTCTGCTTATCTATAGTTCTTCTTACTGATTCCTTTATCTACTTATTTATTTATTATTCATGTGTTTATGTTTTAAGTCTGTAGGCATAAAGTGGGCAAACACACACGAACACATACATATTAATTCGCATACACACACAAATACACAGTAGCACTGAACTGGACACACACACACACACACACACACACAAACAAACACACACACACAAATAAACACACACACACAAACAAACACACACATACACACAAACACACACACAAACAAACAAAAAACACACACACGCACACACACAAACAAACACACACACAGACCCACACACTAATGTATATGTTTATCCGAGATGAATGCCAAATACCCACATAAGAGGAGCGAGAAATAACACATGCAAATCCATGGAAGGGAAACAGGAGGACGAACCAAATGAGGCGAACAATGTGGAAACAAAACAAGAGGGGTATCAGTTGAGCATCCGCGAAGGGGGAGGCAATATATAGTTTCAAAGAGAGGAAAGGATTAGATCCCATTTCATAGATTTCTTTTTCTGGAATTACAACGGAGGTAAGTTTATATTTTGTTTTATGTAATTATTCTTTCTTTTTTTTTTACTTCTTTTGGGTTATTTTCTTTTCTATGATTGTTTGAGTGGGAAAGAAAGAATAAGTGAGAGCGTCTATCTCTGTTATTTCTATCTCTGTCTTTGTCCTTGTCTGTCTGTCTCTTTCCCATATCTCCTCACGTTGCTTTTAAATTCTCTTCTTTATCCACCCTATATTGATGGATAGATAGATATAAAAAAACAGATGTCTCTGGAACCTGAATATCCCCCTTTTTACGAGCATTGCGAGTCCTGGATCCCCAGACCTGATGCGCGTCATCCATAGCTCTGACACAAGAATCAATGTGTAGTCAACATGCCCAACATTAAAAGCCTCTCAAGCACAATAAGGGTTCTAGAAGAGCTGAATTCTCAAGGACTGATCACAGACTTACTGTTGTTCCCCCGGTGGCGCCACATATTCATAGGTCCCTTAGGGTATGAGCCAAAGAATCCCAATTCTAACGTGCAGCTTCGAACGCAGTGACATTCTGAAATTGGATGCAAGTCTCTGAAAAAAAAAACTCGAGAATTCTTGCAAGAGGGAGATTCAAATTGTTGCCGAGGTGTGCCTAGGAATCAGATCATTATGCAAATAATATGATTGGTAGTGACACTGGCCTTCAGTAAGAAATGTCGCACTGCTAGAATGACAACATATAGAACCTGTATCTCGGACCAGAGCTTAGATACAGATATTTGAAAGAGAGAGCAGAAAGTGCCTTTATATATTCAGTTACTCATGAATTAATTCATTTTTAGCATTCACGACTATATTCTAGGCTAACAGCTAGTCTGAACTGCATTTAAATTCTGATTTGATATAGATTAGAAAAGGTATAGATGACTATACACTATCTTAACATAACATAGACACACACACACACACACACAGTCACGTACAAAAACCCCATCCGGACTGAGACGGAGTTCACTCTTTTATCTTTTGCTTT
>BOPN01001166.1:317431-319931 GCA_017312705.2 Penaeus japonicus | reverse complement strand
AACATGTCAACATAGCATTTACGTTACATCATATTCATACACTCTGTCAAGACTTGTTTTTTAATCTGTGTCCATTGAGCAAAGACAAACACTTGGATAAATAAGGGTAAACTTCTCTGGAAATAGTTACCATATCATCCTTATGAGGGGAGGGAAGGGGGGAGGGAAGGGGGAGGGTGAGGGTGAGGGAGAGGGTGGGGTGAGGTAGAGGAGGGAAGGGGGAGGAGGAGGGTGAGGGGGGGGGTAGGGAGAGGGTGAGGGTGAGGGAGGGAGAGGGTGAGGAGGAGGGTGAGGGTAGGGTGAGGGTGAGGAGGAGGGTGAGGGTAGGGTGAGGGTGGGGAGGGGGGGAGGAGGAGGAGAGGAGGCGGGGAGAAGTAGAAAGGTGGAGGGGAGAAGGTGGAGACGGAGAACGGGATAGGGGGAAAGGGAAAGAGGGGGTGAGAGACAGAGGGAGAGAGAGAGAGGGAGAGAGAGATAGAGAGATAGATAGATAGAGAAGAGAGAGAGGTGGGATGGTGAGGGAAATAGGGGAAGGAGGAGGAGAAGGAAGAGGAAAGAGATAGATAGATAGAAATTAAGAGAGAGAGAGTGAGAGAAAGGGAGAGAAAGGGGAGATGGTGGAAGGAGGAAATCAGGGAAGAGGGTAGAGTTAGAAGACAGGGAGAGAGAGGGAAGAGGAGGAAGAGGGGAAGGGGAACAGGGAGGAGGAGGAGGAGGAGGAGGAGGAAGGGAAGAGGGGAAGAGGGTAGAGTTAGAAGATAGGGAGAGAGAGGGAAGAGGAGGAAGAGGGGAAGGGGAAGAGGGAGGAGGAGGAGGAGGAGGAGGAGGAAGGGAAGAGGGGAAGAGGGTAGAGCTAGAAGATGGGGAGAGAGGAGGAAGAGGGGAAGGGGAAGAGGGAGGAGGAGGAGGAGGAGGAGGAGGAAGGGAAGAGGGGAAGAGGGTAGAGCTAGAAGATGGGGAGAGAGGGGAGAGGAGGAAGAGGGGAAGAGGGAAGAGGGAGGAGAAGGAAGGGAAGAGGGGAAGAGGGGAAGAGGGTGGAGTTAGAAGATAGGGAGAGAGGGGAGAGGAGGGAGGGAGGGGAAGAGGGAGGAGTAGGAGGAGGAAGGGAAAAGGGGAAGAGGAGAAGAGGCTGGAATTAGAAGATAGGGAGAGAGGGGAGAGGAGGGAGGGAGGGGAAGAGGGAGGAGGAGGAGGAGGAGGAGGAAGGGAAGAGGGGAAGAGGAGAAGAGGCTGGAATTAGAAGATAGGGAGAGAGGGGAGAGGAGGGAGGAATGGGAAGAGGGAGGAGGAGGAGGAAGGGAAGAGGGGAAGAGGGGAAGAGGGGAGGAGGAAGATAGAAGCGTTCTCACAAGATGATAGTGTAAATATTTGACGCCCATTTCAAGTTCTATTCCTAAAGTTTAGTTATAGGTTTATCAATCCTTCCTTTCCCCTTTTTTGGTATGGTGATTGTGGTGATGATTGTGGTGATGATGGTGATGATGGTGGTGATGAGAGTGATAGCGGTGATGGTGTCAATTGTAGTGATGATGGTGATTGTGGTGTTGGCGTTGATGGTGTTAATTGTAGTGATTATAGTGATTGTGATGATGACGTTGATTATAATGATGATGATGGTGATTATAGTGATGGTGGTGATTGTGGTGGTGATGGTGATGATGATGGTGATTGTGGTGATAGTGGTGGTGTTGATGATGGTGGTGATGGTGTTGGTGATGGTGTTGGTGATGATGGTGATGGTGTTAATTGTAGTGATGATGGTGATCATAGTGATGATAGTGATAGCGATGATGGTGGTGATGATGATGGTGATGATAGTAGTGATAATGGAGATGATGATGATGAAGATAAAGTTAATAATAATAAAAACGATAATAACAACAACAAAGATAATTATAACAAAACCAACAATAACAACGATAATAATGATAATAATGATGAATATCTAATCCTCTATCGTATTATATATACTGGTCGCTCGCAACACAATTGCATTTTCCTTCGTTATATCAATCGCTGTCTTTCTCTTTAAAATAATCAAAGGTCTTAACTCAGTCGAAAAGGATTGCTCTAAGTAAAAAGATAAATATTCAATACAATTATCAAAATTCATCACATTTTCATGGTCTTAAGAATAATAATGTCAATATCGAAATTAATAGATGGAAAACAGTAGATGGAGAGTGAGAGAGAAAGCGAGAGAGACAAAGAGGTAGAGAGAGAGAGAGAGAGAGAAAGAGAGAGAGAGAGAGAGAGAGAGAGAGAGAGAGAGAGAGAGAGAGAGAGAGAGAGAGAGAGAGAGAGAGAGAGAGAGAGAGAGAGAGAGAAAGAGACAAAGAGGTAGAGAGAGAGAGAGAGACAGAGAGAGAGAGAGAGAGAAAGAGAGAGAAAGCGAGAGAGACAAAGAGGGAGAGAAAGCGAGAGAGAGAGAGAGAGAGAGAGAGAGAGAGAGAGAGAGAGAGAGAGAGAGAGAGAGAGAGAGAGAGAGAGAGAGAGAGAG
>BOPN01001166.1:302431-307431 GCA_017312705.2 Penaeus japonicus | reverse complement strand
TCGTGAGTATATCGAATTAATTGTATTTGAAAAAGACAAATAAGAAATAAGAACAAAAGAATAAATTACAAGCCATTTATTACTCGTTCGCGTAATATCTGGTGTAAAAAAAAGCTATCGAGAGTATTTTTAATGAATGTATCTAAAGCGTGATTATCCTTATTACCTAAAGTGGCAGAGGAAATATCTATGTACTCGGATAATATAGCTGTGCATAAAAATAAGTTGCAAAAATTGAGCTCATCCGTGTTTTTTTTTTCAATTGATTTTTTTTTTTTTTTTTTTTTTATAGAAAACATTTGATTGAAAATCGTTTGATGCATTTCTTTTTTTTCCAAATCGTTTTTGGAATCGTAATTCATACTGCAATAAAGGTTTCTTCTGAAAATATTCAATTTTTGGTTCATGCTAGTATTCTATATTTAACTCGTTTTCTCTATCTCTGTTTCTCTCCCCCTTCTCCCTATCTCCCTCTCTCTTTCTCCTTCTCTCTCTATCTCTCTCTTTCTCTCTCCCCCCCCCCCTCTCTCTCCCTCTCTTTCTCTCAGGTCTATAAGTTAAAAAAAACCCTCTAATATGCAACATTTTATAAGCACGAATAATGAATGTTTCTTCTGAAAATATTCTATTGTTGGTTCTTTCCAGATTTTTTTTTTTCATTTGACTCGTTCTCTCTGCCTCTCCCCTCCTTTTTATCTGTGTCTTTCTTCCTTTCTCTCTGATTCTCTGTCCCTCTCTTCTTCTCTCTTTCTGAAAAAGAAGAAGAAAATAACATCCTTGTAAACACATAAATAAATCAACATAACATCGGTACGCTGAAAAACAAACAAACAAATAAACAAACAAAAAAATATGCTAGGTCGCCTTGGAAGTCAACGAAAGCAAAGAGAGAGAGAGAGAGAGATAATTAAGACTAAACAGAGCCAAGGAAAAGAACAAATCAGCCACGCCCCTCAGTCTGGGAGGGAGAGATAATTAAGACTAAACAGAGCCAAGCAAAAGACCAAATCAGCCACGCCCCTCAGTCTGGGAGGGAGAGATAATTAAGAACAAACAGAGCCAAGGAAAAGAACAAATCAGCCACGCCCCTCAGTCTGGGAGGGAGAGATAATTAAGACTAATCAGAGCCAAGGAAAAGAACAAATCAGCCACGCCCCTCAGTCTGGGAGGGAGAGATAATTAAGACTAAACAGAGCCAAAGAAAAGGACAAATCAGCCACGCCCCTCAGTCTGGGAGGGAGAGATAATTATGACAAAACAGAGCCAAGGAAAAGGACAAATCAGCCACGCCCCTCAGTCTGGGAGGGAGAGATAATTATGACAAAACAGAGCCAAGGAAAAGGACAAATCAGCCACGCCCCTCAGTCTGGGAGGGAGAGATAATTAAGACTAAACAGAGGCAAGGAAAAGAACAAATCAGCCACGCCCCTCAGTCTGGGAGGGAGAGATAATTAAGACTAAACAGAGCCAAAGAAAAGACCAAATCAGCCACGCCCCTCAGTCTGGGAGAGAGAGATAATTAAGAACAAACAGAGGCAAGGACAAGAACAAATCAGCCACGCCCCTCAGTCTGGGAGGGAGAGATAATTAAGAACAAACAGAGCCAAGGACAAGAACAAATCAGCCACGCCCCTCAGTCTGGGAGAGAGAGATAATTAGGACTAAACAGAGGCAAGGAAAATGACAAATCAGCCACGCCCCTCAGTCTGGGAGGGAGAGATAATTAAGACTAAAGAGAGCCAAGGGAAAGAAGAAAACAGCCACGCCCCTCAGTCTGGGAGGGAGAGAACTGGGCGACCCAGAGGGACTCCGGAAATGAAATGAATGGAGGGAGCGAGTTGACAGGAGTTGAGGTGTTACCAAGATGCCCCGCTGTTTTGACTCTCTTTCTCTCTCTCTCTCTCTGTTTTGGGTCCTCTTTCTCTCTCTCTCTCTCTCGTTTTTTTTTTTTTTTTTTATCTTTTTCTCTGTTTTTTTTTTTCTCTCGTTTTTTGTTGTTTGTTTTTCTTGCTCTTCTTTTTTCTCTATCTATGCTTTTCTCTCTTTCTCCCTCTCTATGTTTTTTTTTCTCTATTTTCTTAATCTTTTTTTTTTCTCTTTCTCCCTCTCTGTTTTTTTCTTTCTCTCTTTTTGATTTTTCTTTCTCTATTTTTCCATATTTTTCAATTTTTTCTCTTACTCTATCTGTTTTTGTTTGTTTTAATCTCTTTCTACTCTTTTTTTTCTCTCTTTCCCACTCTGTTTTTTTTCTTTCTTCCTCTCTCTCTGTATCTCTTTCTCCCTCTGTTTTTTTTCTTTCTCTCTCTTTGTTTGTTCTTTCTCTGTTTTTTAAATCTTTTTCTATTTTTTCTCTTTCTCCCTCTCTGTTTTTTTCTTCCTCTATCTCGTTTTTTTTTCTCTTTTTCTCTCTTTGTTTATTCTTTCTCTATTTCTTATTTTTTTCCCTCTCTGTTTTTCTTTCTCTCTCTCTGTATTTTCTCTTTCTCCCTCTTTTTTTTCTCTTTCTCTCTCTCTGTTTGTTCTTTCTCATTTTTAAAAATCTTTTTCTATTTTTTTCTCTTTCTCCTTCTCTGTTTTTTCTTCCTCTATCTCGTTTTTTTTCTCTTTTTCTCTCTTTGTTTATTCTTTCTGTAATTCTGAACTTTTTTCCCTCTTTTTTTTCTCGTTCTCCCTCTCTGTCTCTCTTTTATTTTGTTTTCCTTTCTCTCTCTCTCTGTTTTATTTTTTCTCTTTCTCCCTCTCTGTTTTTTCTTTCTCTATTTTTTTTTTTCATCTCTCGCTCTACATTCTTCCCTTTTCTTTACCAAATCTTGACGAACTTCTGGAAAATAATTATGTTCCCTTTACACCACGCGCCTCCGGCCATTTTGTTTCCACGTGGGAGAGATTAGTTGATGGAAGGAAAGACAGATGGCGCTCCTGCCGTGACGTTGTGTTTATGAATGAAAATTGGCCAGTAAATGTAGTACGGATTTTCCTCAATTATTTTACTAGTAACGGAAGAGTGAAAAGAACAGCATGGATACAAAATAACGTGATGGAATAATAATAAAAGGGGAGATAGGAAGAATGATGTAATAAGAAATCTCCTGCATCATATAAGGGCAATGTGGAGAAAGAGAGAGATAGATAGATAGAGAGAGAGAGGAAGAGGGAGAGAGAGAGGCAGAGAGAGAGAGAGAGAGAGAGAGAGAGAGAGAGAGAGAGAGAGAGAGAGAGAGAGAGAGAGAGAGAGAGAGAGAGAGAGAGAGAGAGAAAGAGAAATAGAGAGATAGAGAGAGCGAGCGAGAGAGAGAGAGAGCGAGAGAAAGAGAGAGAGAGAGCGAGAGAGAGAGAGAGAGAGAGAGAGAGAGAGAGAGAGAGAGAGAAAGAGAGAGAAAAAAAAGAAAGAGGAAGAGAAAGAGGAAGAAAAAGAAAGAGAGAGAGAGAGACAGAAAGAGGAAGAGAAAGAGAAATAGAGAGAGAGAGAGAAAGAGATAGAGATAGATAGATAGAGAGAGATAAAACGAGAGATAACGAGAAAGAAGGTAAACCATTGAAATTATACATTCACCTTTGTTCCTCCTCTACAACGAGATCACGCTCTGGTATTTCGCCCAAAACTTGACGTCTTGAAAGAGGCGCCTGTTGGAACCCTGACAGTTTTAATCTTCTTAGGGCATCTCCCAGGCACGGCTGAGCTAGATTCTATGTATGTACACTTTGCTTCTTTGCAGATTGTTCTATTTCTAGTTCTTCTGTCTTTTGAAACGGTGATATTAAACATTTATCTTGCAGGAGAGGATCTAGATATATGGTTGTGGTTTGTGATATATGTGGTATTGCAGAAAATGCTGATTAAAAACGCGAATCACGAGGGTAAACGTTTATTTCTTAGAGTTATAGATAGGAGGGTGCTTTGTCACTTCTAGATTGTAATAACTGCAAAGATGAAACTAAATACAAATGGACTGTTTTAAACAAATTAATAAATAATAAATAAACCAATGTACTGTTTTGATCATTAACCTTAACCTGAATTCCGCCAACGATTAAAGAAAAAAAAAAGAAGATATATATATATACGTGAAAATGCTCCTAATTTCTAGAGTTTATCCTTGCTCTATCATTTCAGTCCCTATCTTTAAAGAACAAGAAAAAGAGAAAGAACGAATGAACGTGGAGAGGAGAAAGATAAATTTAGTGCATCTTGATCTACGTATGAAATATACTAAAGGGATTTGAACTAAAAGAGTTGCCAGTTCGTACTGAGAAACGGTTAACCTTCGACTTGAATTTCACTGCGAGATCCAAACACATCGAAAAAAATGAAGTGTTAACGTTTAACCTTCGACTTCAATTTTACTGCGCGATCCAAACACATCGAAAAAAAAGAAATGTTAACGGTTAACCTTCGACTTGAATTTTGCTGCGAGATCCAAACACATCGAAAAAAAAGAAATGTTAACGGTTAACCTTCGACTTGAATTTTGCTGCGATATCCAAACACATCGAAAAAAAAGAAATGTTAACGGTTAACCTTCGACTTGAATTTTGCTGCGAGATCCAAACGAATCGAAAAAAAAAGAAATGTTAACGGTTAACCTTCGACTTGAATTTTACAGCGAGATCCAAACACATCGAAAAAAAAGAAGTTTATGCTAACATATCTTTATGTAAAAAGTACTGTTCCCTCTAACATTATTGCATATATAATTCAGCTCTAATTTGCAATCGTGATTACAACAATTTACTGAATAAAAGTGAGTAGAAATGAGAAGCCTCTATTTAACTCTGTCATTCATGATTTACCGTATGCATATCCAACGCGGGTAGTTTTTAATCACATAAACATTCCACTCATCTAGTAAAAAAGAAAAAAAAAATGGTTATCAGCGGTAACAAAAAACGCTTAAAATATAATTACAAACCGTTTATTACTCCACATAGTAATTACTACTGTGTGAAATTGTTCAGGGTGCATTTAATTAATATATATTGAAACCGATTACTGGAAAAAA
>BOPN01001166.1:257431-259931 GCA_017312705.2 Penaeus japonicus | reverse complement strand
AAGCCTATGACAACAACAACATCAAAAAAAAAAAAAAAAAAAAAAAAAAAAAAAAAAAAAAAAAAAAAAAAAAGTCCGCAAACCTTATACACAGACGAATAAATATGATAATAATAACAACAATAATAATGCTTCCTAACCATTATCCCAGAAATAAAAAAATAAATAACAATGTTTCCGCAATCATTGTCCCAAAAGAATAAATATATTGAAAATAATGATAACAAATGATAACAAAGGCTTCCTAACAACAACAAGTTATATTATTATTTCACCGCCCATCAGAGTGTAACAGACAAAGCGTTGAAACCTATAGCAAGATCTCTTAATATCACAAACTTTGTAAACAATTTCAGAGTCAAAATAAGAACTCTCCAGCCATTGTCTTTTGCTTGTTGTTATCGTTGCAGGATATTGCTAACCAGTATTACAAGATGATAGTGGTAACGCTGATGCATTCTACCATCATCACAACGACTACGATTATTATTACTATTGCTGCTACTTGTACGAAATTTACTACTACTACTGCTATTAGCATTAATACTACTTCTGTTACTACAACAATAATAACAACTACAACTATTACTGTTACTACTACTACCGTTACTACTGCTACTACTACCACTACTAGTACTACTACTGCTGCTACTATTACTGCTACTGCTAGTACTGCTACTCCAACTACCACTTACTATTACTACTACTATTACAACTTCTACTATTACTACTGCTACTACTATTACTACAACTACTACTATTACTACTGCTACTACTATTACTACAACTACTACTATTACCACTGCTACTACTATTACTACAACTACTACTATTACTACTACTACTACTACTACTATTACTACAACTACTACTATTACTACTACTATTACTACTACTACTATTACTATAACTACTACTATTACTACTACTACTACTATTACTACTACTACTACTACTATTACTACAACTATTACAGCTACCACTACAACTGCTAATACGACTACCCCTACGACTACCAACACTACACAGCTAATTATCCATACAGTGAAGAAATAGTGTACAGTGCATAGTACACTATTCACCACTGCACTATTTTCCCCTCTCACGCTTCACCTTGTCTTCATTATATTTATATCTATTTTACCTTGACCATACTTATTATTAAAATGGTCATTATCACAGTGACCATAATCAGAAAATTTATTTTCGTTAAAGGTAAAGCGAAAAGTAGGAAAAAAGAGAGAGAGAAAAAAAAGAAGAGGAAAAAAAAAGAGAGAAGAAAGGGAAAAAATGGCAAAGTTATCTCATTCTTCAATTCTTTATATACACGAAATATTTAAGTTTTGTTTACTGTGACTTTAGTTTTTGTTTCATCAATTTACCAATTGTTTACTAATCTTATCTTGTGCCATTCGTGTATTATATGAAAATGAGCCATTTAATCCTTTTACTTATTCCTATATATGGAAAAAGATTTATAAACATATCTGAAATTATCTAATCCACTTTGGGAAAAAAAATAGATTTGTACACTTATAAAAAAAGAACAGAAGGAAGAAGAAGAAAAAGAAAGAAAAAGAAATCTGAAACGATTAATTAGCTTCCCCCCCCCCAAAAAAAAAAAAAAAAAAAAAAACCGCTAAAAAAAAAAAAAAAAAAAAAAAAAAAAAATGGAGCTTAATTCACTGAACAATTAGGTGTTCAAAGGACTTTCTGAAGCGGACAGGATACTGTTCAAACTCTAGCGGAATCGTGGAAGCAACTGCTTTCATTGCAAACCACAACGGAGTTTGTTTCTTCGGGAATATCTTAAACCCGACGTTGCACAGTGCAGACATTTGCTTGTAAAATGAGGAGAGGAATCCCCGTAGATTTTAAGATTTTGTTGCTAATCAATAACAGCGTTATCATAACTTCACTTGTTATTGCAATATTGTCAATGCCAAGTGCAAATACCTACATGGAAATAAAAGTATAAGAAACCAAATGAACAAGAACAACAACAACAAAAAAACAGTGACTAATCAATATTGAAATATCATTAATATTAAAAAATCCTGCAACACGCTTCTCTTCAGAACGTAACACTTTAACAACAAATATATCACACAGAAAGATACAATTTGTAGACTTAATTATGATTTTATCATATTTTATATATATGTAGTGATTCAAATGAAGCAGGTTTTATTCAGCGTAGGATAAAAAAAGAAGAAATAAATAAAAAGGAAAAATAAAAAAAAAGGAAAACAGATATCAAAATTAAATTATTATTTAGAAAATATTTGAAAAGAAAAGAAAGAAAGGAAAAATAATTCAAAGGCAGTAATCATGCATAATGTTTTTTTGTGTTTTTTCATATACTTTGAATATTTGTTATCAGACAATATATTTCTATTAAAACAAACAAACATATACAGGGAGGAAATGAAAAATGAAATAATGGTAAAAATGAAAATAAAAAAGGAGAAAATGAAATCTGAAAGAAAGATAAACACTA